>ML800465.1:5778-24302 GCA_009831015.1 Picea engelmannii | reverse complement strand
CTTCATAATGGAAGGATGTCATGGATATACTACAATTTTTTTAGTGTTAAATATTTATTTTGGTTAATATTTTTTCTAAGCATCTACACAATGTATTAATATTGATCTGGATTTTATGAGCAGAACAAAATGACTACATATTATTAAAAGATGTTTAACACACAATAACATAGATACAATAAAATTGGTTTTCTATTCAATAAGGAAATAAGATGAAACTATAAAATGCAGTGAAAAACAAGCTTGCTAGAGTGGTGGTGGCTTATCTCTGAGAAGAGATGTAACAGTTGCACTCATTCGCAAGAAGTTGGTTACAATGAGGCTCTGAAGGCCTTTTACAATAAACATGAATGTCAAAAACCCTAGACATCCAAAAACTTAACCCTAGGAGATGAAGCGCCAAAAGTCATGTGGGTCCCGTTTGGGTAAGTTAGTAGATCAACTTCTCGGGGTCGTAACTTTTGCATATGATCTTCGTTTGACACGCTCAATGCCTCGTTAGAAAGATCTATCCGAGGAATACAACTTTGATGTGAACAACAACAATGGAAAATTAATGTTGCTCCCCGTTTTCCCAAAAAACGTCGTTTAGGGCCTCAAAACAACTCTGAAAGTTCAAGCCCTGAAAAATTGCTAGAAATAGTAAATTACCAAAATTGCCAGAAAATTGTTTTGAGCCAGTTGGAAAAGGTGGGTGGCCACCAATATCCACCTGGATCAATCCTCCTTCCTTAGTAAGAAATGGTCTCCATTGCATTGAGTTCCCCCATCATATGAGGAAATTTCTACTGAATTTGGCCCCGGGTGAGCCACTTTCCTTGGTGCAAGAGCTGCCCTGTTTTGACGACTCGATAAAGCTGGATCCTTTGTTGTTGAGTGCCCTTGATTAGTGTGTCGACAATCTGATCACTAGATGCATGTTGTATGTAGTCGGGGTTGAGATCTGTTGGTGTCATGTTGGTGTCATCTATTCTGCTACTTCTGAGGTGTCCAATAATGGTGGGAAATAAGGTCGAAGGAGATCCACGTTGAACACTGGCTGCAGGCCAAGGAAAGGAGGAATGTTGAGCTCAAAAGAATTATCCCCCACAGCCTTGGTGATGGTGTACGACCCATAACAGAGTGGGAGAAGCTTCTAATTGGGTCCCGTAAGACGTTCTTTCTGCAAGTGCAACCAAACTTTGTCACCCACCTGAAACTTATGTGGCATCCAATGTTGATCATGGCACTGCTTATACATATCATTGGACTTATGTAGGATATCCTGAACCTGTTGGTGGATGTGTTGGATCTGCTCAATGAATCGGGTGGCTTTATTAGCTTCAGTTGGAGCAGGAGATGAGTCGGTCGAGGTGACCGCAAGGGGAAGTGCATCATCTATGGGACCCAATGGTTGGAATCCCAACCCCACCTGAAAGGGGTTGTGTTCGGTTGAGCTATGAAGGTCTCGATTGTAGCTATGTTGGACATAGGAAAGGCTCTCATCACATGTGCGAGGGTGCTTGAAATTATACATGCACGGGATATGCACAATCATTCGATTTACAACCTCAGTTTGGCCATCTGTCTGGGGGTGGAAGGCTGTGGATTTGGTGAGCTTTGTGTCCATCAGTGACCAGAGGCTCGACCAGTGTGTGTTGAGAAATCGACTGTCCCGATCTAAGACAATGGTTTGTGGGATTCCAAAATGTACCCAGACTCATTCAAAGAAGAGCTTGGCAGTGGCCTCTATTGTGATGTTCTTCTTGTAGGCAACTAGAATTAACATCTTAGAAAAGTGATCAACAACCACAAAAACATAGTTATTTCCCCGCTTAGTGAATGGGAGACCCAACATGTAGTCCATTGAGATGGATTCCCATGGCTTGTCAGGAGTAGGAAGAGGGGTGTACAAGCCCTGTTTCTTAGTGGTCGATTTGGAAATAACATAGGCAGTGCAGGACCTGATATACTTGTTGACCTCCTATCGAAGTTTCGACTAGTAGAAATGTTTCTGTAGCATTGCCACTGTATTTTCGATGTCGAAGTGTCATGCCACTCGAATTTAGTGGGCTTCCTAGATCAGTTTTGCTCACTCGCTTGATGGAACATAGATATGGCCCAGACGACATAACAACCCATCTTGAAGATGGAAATTATAGACAACTATGTTTTCACCCAACATTTGGTAGGCGGTGCCAAAGCCTGGGTCTGTCTCACAGAGTTGGGGCCATCTAAAGGTCTCATGGTCGCAAGAGTCTAACACTGTGGTGAGTGTTGCGACTGGCGTTCTGCTGAGGCAATCAGTGACGCGATTGGTGCTTCATGTTCTATACTTGATGTTGAGGTGGAATTGTTGCAAATATGTGGACCACTTTTGATGGTGGTCATTATGCAATTTTCCTTGTGTTTGCATGAACTGTAGTGGCTTATGATCACTGTGGATGACTGTCTCCTTCCCAAGAATGTAATGTCTCAACTAGCAAGATGCTTGCACAATGGAGTACATTTCTTTATCGTAAGTAGGGTACTTATGGACAACATTTGATAGTGTCTTACTATGATAGGCCATGGGGTGGTCATGCTGAGTGAGAACGATGCCTACAACATAGTCTGAAGCATCTGTCTCGATCTCAAAGGGTTGTTGTAGGTCTGGTAGTGAAAGTACTGGGGTTGAGCACAAGCATTGCTTCAAATCACCAAACTCTTGTTGTTGGGACTTGCCGCACGCAAATTTATCCTTACCACCACCCCAGGTTATTTGGTTGAGGGCCCATGCAATATTGGAGAATCCTAACACGAATCTGCAATAGAAATTTTCAAGGCCCAAGAAGCTCCGAAGCTTAGTGAGTGTGGTTGGGGTTGGCCAGTCATGAATGACTTGGATCTTAGCTAGATCCACATGTATGTCATGCTGATCAATGATGTAGCCCGAGTAATGGACCATGTCCATACCGAAGGATCATTTTTCCAAGTTGGCGTATAGCTTGTGCTGTGGTAGGGTGCACATAACCTATTGAATATGATGCAAGTGTTATGCCCAAGTCTTTCTGTAAATGAGAGTGTCATCCAGAAACACCACTACAAAAGTATTGGTGAATGGTTGTAGGATATCGTCCATCATCCTCATGAAAATTGCTAGAGAATTTTTCAAACAAAAGGGCATGACCAACCATTCAAAAAGGCCTTCCTTTGACTTGAAGGCGGTCTTCCATACATCTATCTATTCTATTGGGACCTAGTGGTAGCAGAACTTCAGATAAATCTTACTGAAGTATTTGGCCTCCATGAGTTGATCAAGGAGGTCATTGATTAGGGGAATCGGGTATCGGTTTCTGACTGTGATTTTATTCATATCCTGGTAATCAACGCAGAGTCGCTAGTTTCCATATTTCTTATGCACTAGCACGATTGGGCTCCCGCAATGTGATGAGATGGGACATATGTGCCCCTTGTGGAGCAATTCTTGGATCTGTCGCTTAATCTCCTCATTCTCTAATAGAGAGCGATGTTAGATTGGCCCATTGGGCAGTGGTGCGCCAGGGGTAAGATCTATGGGATGCTTGACCTGATAGTGCTAAGGTACCCCGGTAGGTGAGGAGAAGATATCTGAGTATTCTTCCACAAACTTATCTACTTGCTTCTATTGTGTGGAGAGGTCGGCCGTAGAGACTCTGGATGTGGCTGTGATATTTCGTTCATTTTGAGAGAGAATCATGAAGAAGACAAACTTTACCATCTGAGAGATGACCTTCCTGCATTGCTTAGCACATATCAAGGACTGCCTTGGGTATCTTGTAAAATTTCATGTTCAAAGTAATAATAACACTACAAGGCCTAGAATCATATACAACATGACGTTTCCATAAATAAGGTTGGCCCAAAAGAACATCACAAACTTCGATAGGAGAAACATCACACAATACCTTGTCTTTGAAGGGCTTGATGTCGTAAGACAGATGACACTATTGGCTGACGCGGAGATCACTTCCTTGGCGAAACCATCCAATGGTGTAGAGTTGTGGGTGTGGCATTGTCGGTAGGGCCAACCGCTTGATGATCTCTGCTGAGATGAGGTTCTTCTGGCTACTTATATCAACGATGAAGTTGAGCGGGGTGCCTTTTACCCACATTTGTGAATGGAAGAGGCGCTCTCCTTCTTCTGGCTCATCTAGTTCGCGAGGTTGGAGCTTGGTGGTAGAAACGGTGGCACTGGGTTCCACGTTAATGATCTGTCTTTCTCTTTCTGGTTCTAACTCAAAAACGCATCTGATTCATAGGATTTCACTTCGGCCACCAGTGAATTCTTTGAGCAACAATCAACAGTGTTATGACAAGGGGTCTTGTGGAAGTCGCAACACTTCCCGGTATCTTTCTTTGTGTTTCTGGTGTCCTTCTTTGCTTTCATCTTGGACTGGTTGTCCTGATATTGTCCATCTTTACTCTGTCCTTTGTTCTATGGGTTGGGGCCACCCTTTCCTAGCTTTTGTTGTGAGGGGTTCCCAGGCCCAAATTGCAACGTCTTTTGTTTGAGCTTCTGCGCGACTTTGACGGCATATCGGTAGGCCGCGCCCAAGGACAAGATGTCCAGAAATTCCATTTTGGTCTGAATGTATCTATGCAGAGCACCACAATACTTGAGCACCATATGTCACTCTAAATCTTTGATACCCATCTTGGTGCACAAGGTATGGAAAATATTTGTGAACTCTGGCACTGTTTGGTCTCTTTCTTGTCGCAATGTGGTCCATTTGGTATACAAGTCATCATAACTTCCAACAGGGTAGTATTGTTCCTTAATAACATCCCTAAAGGATTCCCAGGTGGTTGCGACTGTAAATACTGAAGGTTCCTCTATTTCATTTTGCTCATAGGAAGTTTCCCACCAATCTTTGACATGGGGAATGGCTTTGAGGAGAACAAAAGTAATCTTTTCTCTATTCGAAAAGTTATGGACAGAAAAATACCCTTCTAGTAGATTCAACCACTTTTCTACAGCATCTGTGTCTATCTAACCTTCAAATACAGGAATATCGAATTTGATTTGTACTTTGAAGGGGGAAACACCTCCGCTCGAAAAAGATGTGTCACCTGTTGGTAGTCGCTGAAGGATTTGCACGAAACTATCCATCATCTCGTTCCTCTGTTGTGTGAGGGATTCCTCAAGAAACATTTTGAAAGGATCACCTATCCCATCATCTTTTTGTTCTCCTGCCATGAGAGGTCACTTGGGTGTGAGAAAGATTTTTTACTTAAGAGAAGCAAGCTCAAGACCCAATTCTTTGTACTCCGACCTCGTTGGGGACATGCATTAAGACGACAAGGAGCAGACCGCTCTGATACCACTGCTTTGGATTTTATGAGCATAACGAAATGAATATAGATTATTAATATATTCTTAACACATAATAATAGAGATACATTAAAATTGGTTTTCTATTCAATAAGGAAATAAGATGAAACTGTAAAATGTAGCGGAAAACAAGATTTCTAGAATGGTGGCGGCTTATCTATAAGAAGAGATGTGACAGTTGCACTCACTCGAAAGAAGATGGTTACAATGAGGTTGTGAAGGCATTTTACAATAAGCAGGAATGTCAAAAACTCTAGACATCCAAAAACCTAACCCTAGGAGATGAAGCACCAAAAGTCATGTGGGCCCCGTTTGGGTAAGTCAGTACATCAACTTCTCGGGGTCGTAACTTTTGCATACGATCTTCATTTGACACACTCAATACCTCGTTAGAAAGATATATCCAAGGAATACAACTTTGATGTGAGAAAAATTGAATGAATAAACATGTTGGTCCTCGTTTTCCTAAAAAGCGTCGTTTAGGGCCTCAAAACGACTCTAGAAGTTTGGGACCTGAAAACTGCTAAAAATAGTAAATTACCAAAATTGCCAGAAAATTGTTTGGAACCAATTGGAAAAGGTGGGTGGCCATCGATATCCACCTGGATAAAAATATCCACATATTTTTCTATATTTAATTTATGTATGTATGTATGTATATTTGTTATCCCCAAAGGTTAGATTGATTGATATATACTCATGTGTTAATTCCATAGAGGTCTTGAGACTGATTCTTATTGGGTCCTTTGTGGTAACCAAGTTCTAATGGTTAGTGATGAATCTTATTTCCATTTGTAAATTTCACGGAAGAGATCTGTGAGGGATTACTTGATACCATTACCCTCATTCTTCACTTAACTGTGCAAGGGTGAGGTGAGACTATTTCTTTGAAGATGTCGATCCTAGCACCATAGTAATGACTAAGCTTAAGGAAAACATATGAAATATAATGCATATGTGTTATAAAACACATATGATTTATATCATGGATGTATTATACTATTTATGAAAAAAGAAAAATGCGTATATTTTTCTTATTCCAATATGACATTGGGAAAGAAAATGTAGAGGTGTTTTGGATAACACCACCCTATATATTAGGTAATTTCAGTAAAAGAATTGGATTAGTAAGTGTAGGGATGCGATCTAATAACTCATATGGACACCATATATTAGGTAATTTCAGTAAAATAATATTTAACAACACCATATATTAGGTAATTTCAGTAAAATAATATCTAACTTGTAATGGGACTATAATAAATTTAATATAAGAAAAATAAAAAAAATGTGTATTATAAGTAAGAAATATCTTTCAAGCCTTGGTGTTTAACTTAGAATTAAAAAATGCAAAAAAAATATTAAAATGGTCTCTAATAAATTTAATAGAGTTTATAAGATTAAATTAAGCAAATCCTTAACAAAAATGAAAAACATTTAAATATTTAACTAAAAATAAGAGAAAATCTTACAATCCCCGAGGTGTAGTACAGTAGTTGACAGAGTGTGTTTTTAAGGCACTTCGTGATGTTAAAGTCATCGGTTCAAACAAAAAATACAGCCATGTGAGGGTTGGTGTGGCTCAGGCCGAGTGCGATCCTCGGGCGATTTTGATGACTTAGATGCCTCTGAGTCAGCCACAGACTAGTCCTGCAGGTCACGAAATAAAAATAAATAAATAATACACACACACACACACACACACACACACACACACACACACACACACACACACACATGTAAGAGAATTTAAAGCATGTTAAGTTAATATCATCCATAAGAAAGATAAATGAATCCAATAATATGAACATAAATTACTAGAACTTCTACCTTAATAAATTTAGCATTTCCCCTCATATGATGTCATACATACCACTCATTTCTATAATGAGGTGGTGATGCAACCCCCCCTACACTCTTGGGGATTATGCGACCTCTCGGTCTTGGTTCTTCAAATTCCTTGAACCAAATTGGTTCTTCGGGCCTTCAACGGACCCTAATCGATTAATACACAGGTCCCTTTGATGTTACCTCAGGTTTGTTACCTGCAACCATGCTTCCTGACGCTTGTGGAAACACCAACGTTGCAAGCGCTAGCCCCACGCTAGACTCTTTATCCTATGTGACCATGGGTTGTAACCGTAGGTCAGCTCTTCGTAACTTCAAGCTTCAAAAATATTGTGTCCTCTATCTTGGGTTCCTTATGAAAATATTTCCTCTGAATTCGCGGATCTCTATCGTGTGTTTTCCTGGATTCGACAGTCCAACTGTACTTCGAGTTTCATGACTTCGCAAAATTTCACTTTATCCACACACAATTTCACCAGACCTCTATCCCTAAAATTTTCTAATACGCTGCCATGTGTCCCCCTCGTAGCCAATGACTAGGATCTGTTCGCGACTTCATGACTTTGGTGATCCTTCTTCTCAACACTTTGAACTCCGAAGTGCCGAAATGCTTCCCGATTAACCTTCGTGCAACTTTCACAAATCTGACAGTCTGGAATGATCCTGGTCCCTCTTGGGCAGATCTTGCTCGTTGATTTTGGGAAACCTTAAAGGAATCCTTCCTTTGAAGATTTTTTTCTACTCTTCCTCTTGAGCTTCGTTCTTTCTTGAACATTTTTCCTCCTTCGAGTGCTTTCTTTGACACTTAGTCGAAATTCATCCTATGCACGCCTTGCAACATGTCCTCCTTCACCACTTTGCGTCTCTGTGGGTGACTTCCGCTACTCCTCTTGAGCTTCTGAGTCAGAAGAATCTATCATGAACTCCTTGTGGACACTTGTACACAAAGCTCCAAGATATATTCCTTGTACTTGCTTCTTACCTATACTCTAAAATTCTCAGACAAATTCTCGATACTTAGCCAAGTATCGACTCTGCACACACCTTGCGAAAAAATTCCTTCAATCCTGACTCTCGAAGGACGATTGTGCACTCCTTGCAATAGTTATTTAAGGCTCAAATGTCTCTCCTGAACAATATGACTCTAATCGAAGTGTCTACCTACGCACCCCTTCAAGGTATCTCTGTTGAACCTATGAGTCAAACTAGTCTCTATCAACTCACTCCTTGCGGAAAATTATGCACTCCTCTCATACACAGGTTTCATGTTATCTCTTCTGAGCTTTGAGTCGAAACAAACTCTGTCAATGCACACCTTGTGGATACTTATGCACTCCTTGCACTTGCTCGTAGAAGAGAAACAATTTAAACTTATCTAAATCCTCATAGATTCATACATTCAATGATGGAAATACATTCATAACATAAGAACAAGGAATAACAGAGAATGGAAACTAACAATAAGCCTACCATTCATTCATTCAGATAGACATAACAACACCAACATTTGGGACAATGCTCCTATGTTATATTCATTCAAATTCTATATGTACATGGGTTCATACAATACTTTGATAAGCTTCAACAACAATTATCAGCAGCTATGACAATAACTTCAACAACCTCTTATGTTCAATAATACAAAGCTTTATACAAGATGGCTCTTCGATCTTTTCCCTCCAACTACTCTAGAGCTATCCTATCAAAATAAAATCTACCAACTACTAAGTATTTATTACAATAAATGTTTGTGACATACATATAAGATTAAATACATCGAATCTGTACTGCACACAACTTCATTAAAAGAAACACATCCTCCAACGATCTTAGGTGATCATCCAGCACCAAAACATTCAATATGTTCTTTAATTACAATACTTTCAAGATATTTACATGATATTCCACTTCAAAATTTAAAATTCACTTCAAAATGTGCGCTAGGCGCTTAGCTATCTTCCATTCGTTCTTTGCTGGCGATGCTCCTGCATCATACTCCTCTGGATGAAAAATTCATGGACTCATGTCCATGAGCTCCTGCACTGACCTTCCATGCTTATGGATATCTACTTCACTTAACTAGCTGGAGTCTTTTATCAGGTTTCCTTTCCACTTTACCAAATACTGAAAATAAGGTTTTCTCTAAGTCTTCTTACTAATTCTTCGGTCTATGATTTTCTCGATCTGTGGCTTTTCTACTACATGCATATGCTTTTTCCACTAGATCTTCTTTTGATCTTCTAATCCTTTGGTTCCATATTCCTTGTAAGGATACAGGTCTTTAATGTTGAATATGGGAGATATACCCACATCTTCTGGCAATTCTACCTCATAATCATTCTCACCAAAGTTTCTTAGGATCTTGCACGGCCCTATCTTCTTCAGCTTTAGTGTATTATATGTTTTTCGTGGGAACCTCTCCTTCCTAATATGTGCCAGAACTTGATCTCCAACTTCAAATTGAATTTTCCTACTATTAGCACTAAGATTCACCCTCAGATTGAAGGAGGATAAGTCCAGTACCCATCAAAATGTTTGTGGAGGTTGGTTTATGAGTGGAGGTCAAATGGACAAAGCTCGGCATAAGAATGTTTAAAAGAAGAAAACTGGGCTAGTAATTCATAAGAAAATGAGGTCCTCATTAACCTTAGTTAGTGGTTTAATCTTAAATATGAGAAGGAGGAATGCTTAGTGAGGGAAGTGGACAAGTCTTCCATGAGCATCCAACCTTCAAGCAGCTTGGTGTAGAAAAAATCAGGCACAAGAGCACTCTTGAACCTAAGTTTAAGATACTGAAATATATCAAAAAAACATTATAATCAAACCTCGATTATAATATAACTACAACAACTCATCTGGATCATCCATTCATGATCATTTCAGCATAAGAGGAAACATGACAGTGAAAGAAAATACTAAAAGACATCATAGAAACATCATAATCAAACCTCTATTACAATACAACTACAACAACTTGTCTGGATCATCCATGCATGAGTGTTTCATCACAACATGAAACAATATGGTGAAAGAAACTGAATTCTATTAATGAGAAAGTCTCAGGTGTCATACATAACCAGAGAACAACTCTACTATCAAACTATTACAAAATGGGGAGCTCTGCTCAACCATCGACCACCCTAACATGTTATTTAACTGATGTATTTATACCCAACATTGGACAACCGCTAGGAGCACAAGCTGGCGATCATGTCCAAGGCTCTTCATATGTACATATGTCTTTCAGAATGTGTGTATTATCCTGTCAGAGGCAAGCTCGGATCTGAATGGGCCTGCAGGAAAAATCATCCATCGTAGTACCTTGGGCTGCCAGTTCTGTCTCCACGGCCAGACCCCCATCCCTTCTATTTATGGAGTGAGCTGAGGTTTCAACTACCAACCATGGCTCATTAATTTATTTTACCTTGGGATCGGGATGAGGCCAGATGACTAGGGGGCGACCACATGTTGTTATTTGATTCGGGATAAACGAGCATGTGATTTTGGGTCCGTCGAAACTGGTTTGGACCCACACCGCTTTTGGGCCCAAAACTCACCACCTTCTTCCATGTATCGCTCTCGCAATACCGTGGTTGATATTTCGACCCGCTCAAGGATTTTAACACTCGAGCATGTTGTGGCACTAAAATTAAGCATGATCATTGATCTGAATGACCCTGCGATCTCGGCACACCTACTATTTTAGTGCCTCGACTAAAACTTATCCACCTGCCAACTATAATGCTCTTCCAACTACGCGTAGAGATGGCACTAAATTTAACTGCACAGGGAATCTCTATTATTCAAAACTGCACCCACCTATTTTCTTGTGCTCATGGCCATCACCTGCACCCCTTGACAATTTCATGTGATAAAATTAGCTACATACGGGATGGCATGCTCCTTGTGAGCTTCCAAGAACATGCAGTTTCAATGCCTTAGCTTTTGGGCATGGGGTCAATTATTGAAACATAAATAAAAGAGAAAGTGGTATTTACAATGGATGGAAAGCCAATCATGGATTAAGAAAAATATTTTTTCAGAAAGTGCCCATTGACAGGGTTACGAAAAACTTCAGAATCCTCCAAGTTCTGCAATTTATAAGTGTTATTTGAAAATGCCTCAGAAATATTGGAAGGACCAATCCATAAGGCTTCAAATAGATCACCTAGATCACCTAGCTGAAAATATTCCTTGCTTACCTTCTTGTCAAAGGCTCATTTCATCTTCTATTGATGGTCCTGAGCTTTATCAAGTAGCTTCTCACTGGTCTGTTGTACTTCTACCAGCTGTTGTATCCTCCTGACCATATAATCAGGTTCTCATTGGTAGTCCTGGAGGAATTTTTCCACAGGAAAGGAAAGATGAGTAGGAAAGATAGCCTCAACCCCATATACAAGATGAAAAGAGGAAACACCAAGTGACCTCTTTGTTGTAATCCTATTGGCCCATAATGAAAATTTTATCATTGACTCCCATGTTTTCTTGTTGACTTCTAACAATTTCTTGATGATCTTTATGAGGCTCTTGTTAGAGGACTCTTCCAAACCATTTCCTTGGGGGTATTAAGGAGTATAATGGATTAATGTAATCCCATGCTGTTTAGAGAACTTGATTAATGGTTCATCTTTGAAGGATGCATCATTGTCAGTAACAATCCTGATTGGGAAACCAAACCTGGACATGATATCCTCAGGGAAGCTAATGATTACCTTGTGAGAGGCACTCCTTGTAGGAATGGATTCTATCCACTTGGTGAATTAATTAGTGGCAGTAAAAATCCACCTGTGCTGACCACTTGAGGTTGGGTGTATTTATCCAATGAAGTCAAGGCCCCACTGCTGAAAAGGTCTAGAAACCACCACAAGTTTCAAAGGCAAAGATTTGAGCTTCTACTTTCCAGAAAACTTTTGGCATTTGACACAAGCTCTAATCTTTGCACAAACATAAGTAAAAAGGATAGGCTGGAAATACCCATCTTTGAGGATATTATAAGTTGTGGTCCTCCAAAAATGATGGCCCCCACATAAGTTGTCATGAAAATTAGTTATGGCCCTTTGGGCCTCCTGTGGATCTAGGCATCTCAAAAGAGATCTGAGAGGATATTTCTAATACAAAACCTGATCAATGAGACAATATTTGATTTCTTTGAGTTTCAAATATCTCACCTTGTTCTTATCCAAGCCATCAGGAGGCCGCAAATTTTGCAGAAAATATATGATGTCTTTATACTAAGTGCATTCTGCCAAATTGGGGCTGGCATGGGAGCTTTTATCAACAAACTCAACTTACTGAATTTCTAAGTTTATGTTCATTAAATGAAACCCTAAATCTTTGCAATTTGATTCAGCCAACAACATGGCTAAACCTTTGCCTTTGACTAGTTTAGCTTGCTTCATTTCAAGGTCAAATTATAGAATTTTAGCAATCCACTTGCTCCTCCTCCCATCTAGCTTAGGATGGATAAGTATCTCTTTCATTGAGGCTAAAGGTACATATGCAACAATCTTTGAATGAAGAAATATATTCTGAAGGCCTTGAGGGCTTTGACCAAAGAATATTCCTACTTATCCATGGTATCATATCTCATTTCTACATCCCTTAATGCTCTGCTGAAAAAGGAAATAGGATGCTCTAACCCCTCTGTATTTTTCTACAACAAAACAACAATCAGTGTGTCAAATGAAGAAAAGGAAAATATCAAAAACTCCTTGGAATAGTCAGGGTTGATAAGCACAGGTGCTTCAGTCAAGGCCTTTTTGATCTGATCAAGATAATATCTAGACTCATCAATCCATTTCACCTCATTTCCCTTTCTAATCATGGTTGTAATGTACTTCACTAATTCAACAAAGTTAGAGACGAACCTTCTTAGAAAATTGATCTTACCCAATAAATACTAAAACTCTTTCTTTGATCTAGGAAAAGATAGGGTATGGATGGCCTCTATTATGCTTGGATCAATTCTTACCCCTTCCACTAATACAGTGTGCCCCAATAAATTACCTTCATAGAAACCATAGTCTTCCCAGGATTTAGAGAGAAACCAATTTTTCTACACTTTAGGAAGACCTTCTTCAAATGATGACAATGCTCTTGGTCATATTTTGAGAACATTGTAATGTCATCCAGATAGATGACTACAAATTTGTCTTTCTCCCCAATAAAGGAAATGTCCATGGCTCATTGGAAGGTTTCTCCTACATTCATCAATCGAAAGGGCATTTTAGCATACATGAATGTTCCCCAAGGAGTAGTGAAGGTTGTCTTCTCTGTATCTTCAAGAAGGACAGAGATCCGATTATAGATAGAGAAGCCATCAATAATAGACATCCTAGATGAACTAGTCACTCTCTGGAAAATCTATTCCATCTTTAGCAAGGGTTAGTTATCTTTTTTGGAGCTTCTGTTCAAATTCCTGAAATAAACACTCAACCTAATTTCCCCATTTTTCTTCCTCACAGGCACCAATTTAGCCACCCATTCTGAATATCTAAAAGGAATGATGATCTGGGTATCCAACAACTTCTTCACTTCTTTTTCCATAATAGGCAACAATATGGGATTTATTTGTCTAAACTTCTGCCTAAAAGGCTTGGTCTCCTCTTTCAAAGGAATCTTATGTTCAATGATGTATGTGTCATATGTTCTTAAGTATTCATATTTCCAGGAAAACACATCAACAAATTCCTTTAAAAGCTTGACATATTCAACCCTTTGTTCCTTTGACAAACTACTAGAAAAATTAACATACTTTGGATCTTCCTTTGTTCCTAAATTGCATTCAGTCACATCAACATATTTAGTTGAACCTTTAATCTTTACAAAAACATCATTTCTATCAAACAATCTCTCCAAGGGGACACGTCCTTTTGGAATATGGTTACTGGGTAACTGAACAATATGATAGTCAACAATTTTATTTAGAAAAACATCAACATGGGGGCTTTCTTCAGTATCCCGATCTTGATCAATATGTTAAGCAAAAAATTCATCCTCGGTCTCAAGAAATATTTTTATCTCAAGATAATCTTCAAAAACCTTCCAATGTTTGACATTGTTAGGTACACAGGGTCTATACTTTACTTCCACATCATACTTGAGCTTAGGCAGAAAAGGAATTCTGAAATTACTTGTTGAAACAACCAAGGAATATGCCATAGTGGTCTCCTCTCTTGGAACAAATGAGATATTAAAAGCCAAGAAGAAACTATCAACAAGATCCTAGACTTCATTTATGTAGGTCATCAATCTGGGGTGTTTAGCTTGATACAAATTTTTGACTTGGTGAACAATTAACTCAACATCTCCAAACACTGACCTCTCTTCAATATTCATGTCTTTAGCAGCCCTCAAATCCAAAACAAGAGCCTCATATTATGGCACATTGTTTGTTGTTTCAAATTCAAGTTTGTAAGACAAAGATATGGTCTCTTAGGTAGGGTAAATAAACTACCCAAGCACCAACACTCTACCAAGAATAGGCTCCATCAAAAACATCTTCCAAACCGAGGTATTGGGAGGAGGATATTCAGAAGAGATAATAGGATTATTTCTTATTTCAGTAGGTGTTTGAGGAGCATCAATGAGTTATAACATGATGGTTCCTAAATCAATATCAACTCCAAAAATGGGGTGGTTGGTAGGATTTTCTTCATCATTGATAATGTAAGCAAGTTGTGCTTCCCTATAAAGCCTTGTATGTTCCCCCCCAAACATAGGAATGGTGGCATATGAAATGTTCATTTTCAAATTCCCCCCTAGTATTTTGATCCAAGATCTAGACAAGAGCATCCCAAACTTAGGGGGGACATCAGCCACCACAATATCCATGACCACAGTTTTCATTGGCAATTGTAATGGGGAAACACCCAGGTCTTTGATACCCCCAAGACACTTCACCTTCCTGGAATCAAATGAGTATAGGTCATGGTAGGTTTTTGTAACCTCCAACCCAAGCTAATCCATGAAAGTCTTAGGCATGAGATTATGATATGCCCTTGAATCCATCAAACAGTTGTGCAACACTTTATCATGAATGTTCAATGATGTATAGAATGGAGGGGAAGAGTCATCACTATCCTCTACCAAAGGTCCTAGTATGATAGATGGTTTTTCATCTTGGAGGTTGTCTGAATCTGTGGGATAAGATGAAGGTTCAATCTACATCATTTTGGAAAGGTACCTTTTGAAATCCTCATTCTTAACTAGCTCCAAAAAGAGTACATGGATTTTAATCTTTTGAATCTCATTCTCAAAGCTAAAAGAGGAGAGAGGCTTCAAAATATCCTTAACTTCTGGGGTAGGGATATTAAACACTACCTAGGGTTTTTGTGCCTCTTTTTATTTGTTTCTAGCTGCCACATCCTTACCAGGATTCTATGTTCTAGTAGGATGATCAGAAATGTCAGGCTTCTCCTCTTTCTTCTTTGACCTCAAGTTGTATCTATTGGGATTTCCATTGGTCCTTTCCCCTTTTCTCAGTTCATTCAGTTTTCTATCCATGAGAGACTCTTCATATTCATATTGAGTTAAATGAGGAGATGAAGAGGTGTCACCAAGACAATGGATTTCAGGGTCAACTTCTTCTTCCTCTCCTTCTTCATCAGTAACTAGGTTATTTTGGAGAGGGGCTTATATTTTTTTATCATTTCTATCTCTATTTCTTCGGTCTCTTTGGATGATCTGAGGGGAATTATTGGGTCTTTTGAAATTACCCCTATTATAAACGTTCTAGGTGTTCCTATAGCTTCACTTTCCTTCAATCTTCAATTTCTCCATTTCTGAAGAGAGTGATTTTACTAGTTTTGTCAACTCATCCACTTAAGGGTAGGAAGCAGAGGAATCAAAGGATGAAGCTTCATCCGTACCTTTTCTTATGTCTCTATCATCTTTATTCCTAATTTTTTCAATTGCCAATATATTAGACTCTACTTCAAGGGCTGCATCTTGCATATGAGCTAAAGAGGTAGCTCTTCTTTCTCTCGACAGGAGGAAAAACTCAGGGTCAAAAGAACCGTCATAGGTAATCTTGGAAAAGGTTTCTTGTAACGTCCCCAACCACTAATAGGCTAAGCAATGTCACTACCAGACGTCTCTCTATGCTCTGATACCAATTTGTAATGTCCCCAACCATCAACAAGTTGGGCAACGTCACTACTGGATGCTTATCTATGCTCTGATACCAATTTGTTTTAACACCCCCAACCACCCAGGCCCGACCATTCTATATCGTAGAAATACAAATTATCATCTAGCTATAATTAAAAGCATAGAAAAACAACATACTCTACTAATACATAGACTGATGTAGAAATAACAGTATAAGCATACATGCAGTAATTCAGACAAAACCATAGCTATAACAACATATATAAATACATAGCATGTGAATGAGCAGGGAATGAGTACTTATCTTTTAATTGAGTTCCACCAACTGCATGCAGACCTTCCATCAACCTCTCAGGATTAGACCACATTGCTCATCATGTTTAGCAGTGGGTCACCCCCGAGCTGGGACTAAGCTCCACCCAGGGCAAAGGAATCCTACACTAGGTTGAGGTTACAAGAAATTGCACAGTGCAACTGGAAGGATTCTCTCCATGATCCTTCTTATGCCTACTACTCATGGAATATCATTCCCCACATGCTTGTTCCACCCTGGGAATATGCACCTTCACTATTCCACAGTCCATCGATTGCTCTACTTCCCCTTTTAGGGTCTCAGCAACAAGTCGGATCAGGAATTCTCAGAGCTATATAGTTGGTGTTGGAATCTCTCTAGGAGAAAATCACTTCCCATCAAACTCTCTCACCTGGAGAGAGCTGCTCACAGGCCTAACAACCTGCATATTCAACCACGAGCCTGGCAACCCACTTCTTCAACCATGGGCTTGACAACCCTCTTCTTTAACCAGCCTCAACTCGATTTCTAGCCAAGTGAGGACAACAACAAAAATCAATATAACTCAAGGAATGGAAACAACCACAATTCGGTAAGGAACAACACGATTTTGGAAAGTACAGATATGTTAGCTTCATAGGAAAACAAATATCATCTTCACAGGTTATTGGTTTCAGAGATGCGTGAAAGATGTAGAGTTCCATGTTGGAGGACAAGCGATTTAGGCAAGGGATGGGAGAATGGGAGAGAACCCCCCCAACAAGATGACTATTCATATTTAATTGCATGAGCCCAGGTTGACACCTATCTTCTTGGAGTTGCATGCACTCCATTTAGCATGTGTTCCCCTTTCCCAGGAACTTAGGATAACTAGGTTTATTTTCCCCCACTTTAATATTTTCATTTTTAGAAATATATTATAATGTTCCCCTGGGTTAAGCCCGCTAGCTTAGCCCCTCTTTCCTAGCCTCTCATTTCCATCCCTTTCCCTACCTTGTGGAGTTTTGTCTCCCATCACTCTTTCCTCAAGGCCGGTCTACATTCAATGATGTATAATTTTTATTAATAATTTGCATAATTACATATACAAAAATCAGGCTTATTGGCCTTAACATTCAGGTTCTTTGGCCTATAACACATAATCCTACCATCTTATCAACACTTGTATCACCAACCTAAAAACATCAATACATTTCACAGGGGCTCGGCCTGGGGTATTACAATCCCCTCCCCTTATTTTTTCACTATCATCAGTGCAACTCTTTTACATAATAACAACAAGATTTTCAAAATCTTCAAAAAGATGCGAGTACTCTGCCTGCATAGCATCTGCATGCTCCCATGTTGTGTCCTCAGAGATGTACTAGGTCCATTGGACCTTTACAATCCCTATGGATCGATTATGGAGTTTCTTTCTCTTTCTGTCCAATATGTGCACCGAATGCACCTGCAAGACGCCTTCTTGCTCCATTTGAATCACATTCCAACCAATCACATGATTAGGATCATGTATATATTTGTTAAGCAATGAAACATGAAATTCATTATGTATAGTCATGGATGCAGGAAATACAAGCATATATGCAACTAGTCCAATCCTTTCTAGGGTTTCAAATGGCCCACAATATCTGGCTGCCAACTTGGAATAGTTTCCCAGCTTCAAGGAACTTTTGTTGGCTTCCACTTTCAAGAAAACATGATCACCCACTTTAAACTCTATGTGGGTTTTGTTCTTATCAGCATAACTTTTCTTTCTATCTTGGGCATCCTTCAAATTCTTCTTAATCTTCATCATTTTTGTTTGCACTCTTCTCGTCACTGTGTGAGCAAAAAGTGAGTGCTTACATGCCTAGTTGGGCTCTGCTAGTCATGACAGCTGTATGGTAAAAGGTTAGAAAGAAAACAATAAAGCTATTAACAAGAACTAAACAAAAACTAAAT
>ML800464.1:256415-269080 GCA_009831015.1 Picea engelmannii | reverse complement strand
TGAATTGGTAATTTTCATTGGCTAATTAGCAAAACGTTGACCTTCTTTGTCTATTATATTGCTTATTAAACAAAATCATACTAACCCTAAAGGAAGCTGACGTCATCCCTAGGATATTGACGCAACAATCTATTGTATATGAGAAACTAATGACATGTAATGCATTGACTTAATTCAAGGATTGGTCATTTTCATTAGATGCTATATTATTCTAGTGTTTATTGACAAGTAACATTATATTGCCATTGTCATTATTGCAAACATTGACTTCGGCAATATTTACTGCTCTATACGCTCATATACATTAAATTTTGATAGTCATTGATTTATGAAGTATTAACCATTATTGCATGTACTAGTTTCATTGTTGTCTTGTCTCGCAAGCAAGTGCCTTTTCTGTGGTTATTCCTTATTTGACTTTCTTCTGGGCGGTAATCTATGAAGGGGAAACTAGCCTTAATCCTTTGAGCCCTTTCCTTTCAAACCCCAGATTGCCAGGGACGTCTCCCTTGGGCTTAGCCACCCTAAATAGAAAGGACCTCCCCATCGTGGTGACATTGGGTGGGGTATCTCCCTGTTACGCCAGTTTGACCCTTTTCCTTTAGTCTATGACCTAAACTACAAATTGAGCGATAACACTTATGATTGGTTCTCTAGATTAGATGATAACAAGTTCTCCACCATCAAAGATTTCATTGAATCTTTTACAGAGAGATGGGGTGATAAGAAGGAACATCATCATTTGTTAGTTTCACTTCACAGAATAAAGAAGAATGAGTATGAAACAATGGAGGAGCTTAATAAGAAGTTTAATGATTTGTTCTCAAGTCTCCATAAATACATTAAACCTCCAGATACATCCATTCTCATATATTATATCGAAGCCTTCAATGGTGAGATGAGGTATCAACTTAGATATAAAGAGCCAACAACTCTAATACTTTCCCAAGAAATGGCCATAAATATTGATAGGAATATGCAAGCCTATGGCCTTTGGCAAGTCCAACCTTCTGATTTTTACACGGGGTAATACTTCAAAGAAGCATGAACCCAAAGATAAAACAGTTGCAACAAAAAATAAGATTTCTTCTACAAACCCTTTGAAAGAGTTGACAGAAATAAAAAAAAAATATGAAGTCCATGGAAGCCAACCATACAACTCAGTGAAATGCCATGCAAAATAGATTGATTGCCATGGAGAGATCTCAAGTCATCAAATTTCAACCTAGGAAAAACAATGAAAAATGGCAGAAAAGAGGTCGCCCCCAAGAACAAAGGCTACCAAATCAACTAGAAGCCATGAATATTGTCCGGCAAGAAACTCCTCCTTTTTGTAGAGCTTGTGAAGAATTTCACGAGGAATTCACTTTCCCTGTATTTTTTCAAATCAATGAGCAAGGGTTTCTCAGAATAATTAACTATGTTGGATATTCAAAACACTCTGATTTTATAAATAATGTAGGAAAAACTCATCCTGTCACAAGTGATCAATGGAAGAAAACGAAAGATCCAAGTAAAAGGAAAGAGGATTGAAAGGTTGATAATGTGACTAGGTTGTATGGTGAGAAGCCTACTCCAGAGGATATTTTAGAAATGGCCAGATATAAAGGTAACGTATCAAAGGAAAGGGAATGATAATAGGTCATATAAAACCATTCCCAAAGCATTTACTCCTCCAATAGAAGATCTAAGTGTTGACTTGGAAAATTGGATATCAAATGCTAAGGTTTTGGTTCCAATGGCAGATCTTATTAAGATACCTTCACAAAAAGACAAATTATTGAAAGCTATAGAATTTCCTAATGAAAGAAGTCTTGGGAAGTATTAGGGGAAAAATTTTGAGAATCCTAAAGAGTATTATGAAGATGTCCCTGTTGTTTTTCATAGTATGGATTTCAAAAAGGAAAATCATCCACCTTTCTTTGTATCCTTGATGATTAATGATCTTCTTCTGCATAATTGTATGTATGATTCCAGGGATTCATCAAATATCATAACCAAGAATGTCACGGAGCTTTTGAATTTGAGACTCTCAATACCTTATCACAATGTATGTGCCATGAATTCCAGAGAAATTGAAATGCATGTGATAATCTTGAATCTACTAGTTAAATTGACAGATTATCCTAACATTACATTCTCAATGGACATACTAGTTATTGATGTGCTCGATGCATGGGTATGCCATTATCTAGGAAGTGGGATGCTACGTTGGGATGTACTATTCAGGTGGACTTATCATATTCCACCATTCCTTCTTATGAGAATTCACTTGTCAAACTTCGTAGAGAGAGGGAAAGGAAATTCCATGTGGAAGATCCAAATGAACTTATGAATGAATTTGTCTACCACATGATTGAGATTGGGAATTATGAAATTTTAGCTAACTTTCCAACACCTGTGGATAATGGTTGGGATACCATGGATTATTTTGATGGTCTATTTCTTGAGGAGGCTCTAAGTGAAAAGAATGTTAATGTAGTATCTTCAGAATCAGGAATTGGGTCAGATATGTCAGTTGTGTCAACATTGTCAACATCAGCATGTCAGTTATCAGATGGGTCAACAATTTGTCAAGATGAGTTGGAAATGATTTTTGGGCATTCCATTTCATACATCTTGGAGAATGAGTAAATCTTCTTTGGTAAAGAGGAAATCTTCAACAGACAAGACAAACATAAAAATGAAAAAATGAAAAAACTTGGTGATCACATAGAAATGAATGCTAAGATAGATCGAGATGCCAGGATGATAAAAATCGAAAAAGTTACTCCCAAGAAAAGAAGAAAAAATGGAATAAATCTTGTGACAAATTGTAAGGCTAATGTTATTCATGATGAGTTTAATGATAAGGAGAGTATACAACATGTCATCCTTATAGAGGAGTATGTCAAGCCTTTCAATTAAAAGTTAAGATCGATAAACTTTAAGTCTTTCTTCTTGGCACAAAGGAAACTTCACCAGACAGGATTCAAAGAAAGTTTGATCAGATGCTTGAGAATTAGGAACAAGGGATTCCATCAGAATATTAGAAAGCAGGGTAAAGTGCAGAGATCCTTTGACAACTCATCTTAGCCAGTTGGATGACATAAAGCTAAATGTTCCAGTGAAAAGGAAACATATTGAATTGGTCTTCAGTGTAATCAACTAATGCCCATGGGGGCATCCCTTGTAACATAGCTCTCTAACCCTTCTCCTTTGTATTTTACTTTCATGTCTTTACTTCTTCCTTGTATATTGCTTCACTTTCTTCTTTTGCACTTTCCTTGTATATATGTATATCACTTATGCAACTTGTATTTTATTATTGGTTTCTTTATACATGTGTGACTGATGTTATCTTGGAGAGACATGTTATTATGCAGATCACGGATTCTGGATTCTCGCATGATTTTATTTCCTAAAGATCAAGCACATGTCCCAATATGGAGCCAATGTTACCCACCAAGTTGCATTAGGATGGACTTGCAGTTGAGCTGCCAAAGATTGAACAAATATCTGTTCAATCTACAGAGTTCAGAAGTCGAGCCGGCCATTATAGCCCCTTTTCTTCTTCTTCTTCTTCTTTACCACATTTCCATACCCCTTGTAATAAGATGAGCTATCATGATGAACTTTGTGAAATTATTAGCCCCCTAAGACTTAATCATGAGTATATTACTCTAGAGTGTTTTTTCAACTTATTAATTATATATTCCTTGAATTTTTTAAGCGAGTTATAATTTCTGATTTTTTTCTCTCATCACCTCCAATGTTGAAGTGTGTACTGATGGTTAGGCCTTAGTGTGTGTTTTCTAAATCTAGAGTCTAATGTATATTATCATGCCAATCATCATTTTTGAGTCATGGAAATTGCGCTAAGTCCCCCTGAGGATTTTTTGATGTTTTCTGCAAATAAAAAATTCCTGCAAAAACATGATTTTTTTAATTGTAAATAATGTATAAGTTGAATAAGTGGTACTAGGTGGCATTATATGCCTTGAGGGTACTCATTTTCTTGCTTAGAGTACCCACTTTACCTCTGTACCCACTTTGTGAGTAAAAATAGTGACTTTTAATCACTAAAAGTCAATTTTACTCACAAAAGGTAAATAAAAGACATAAAAAAGACAAAAGATCAGCAAAGTTATTTTTTGGGAAACATGTCGAGGACATGTTTTGAGTTAACTCACATTCTCTTTGAGTTCATTGAGCCTTGTTGGAAATAAAGAGTGAGTTATGGGTGAGTTGAGGATGAGTTTTCATGAGTTTGGTGAGATCTTCGAGAGGAGGTGCGCCCCCCTTTCAAGAGGTGGTGCACCCTTGAGGAGACGCGTCTACCTCTTGAGAGGTGGCGACCTCTCCCGCCTCCCATATCTCACATGTGGCACCTTTTGGAGTTGTTTGAGAGGTGGCAGCCTTAACTCTCACATTTTTCAAGCATTTACTCAACAAGTGGTGCACCCTCCTCTCCATGTGGTGCACCCTCCTTCATTGCAAACTGCACCCTCTTGCTATATAATGAAGGCTTTGCTCCCTTTGTAAACTAGATTTGGAGACATGGGATTATGTTGTTGTAATGATTCTAATATTTTTGGAATAGAAGTAAAGAAAACTTTGGTGGTCATACATGTGTATTGTGCAAATGTGTGGATGTTCCATGTTCCTTTGATGTGTTGAGGTAACTGTAGGCTTGTTTTATTGTATGTGTTTTGTCAATTTGTCCTTCAATAACAATATCTAGTAATCTAGTTTTCATTTCTAAATCTTCTTGTTATTATCATATGTGATTCAATATTTCATGTTCTTCTTGTTTGACTGACATGTTTTCTAGATCCCATGTGTAGGGAGTGTTATCGCACAATTTGTAGACACAAGAAAGGCTAAGGAGTAGTAGGTCAAACTGGCGAAACAGGAACCTTCCCCACCCAATGTCACCACAATGGGAGGTTCTTTCTATTTAGGGAGGCTAGGCCCAGGGGAGACGTCCCCGGTAACCTGGGATTTTGAAAGAGCAAAGGCTAACAGCACAAAGATGAAGTTCCCCTTCACAGATTACCGCCAATCAAATAGTCCTGGCTAAACAACCAATACTAGAGTATAACCAAAGAAAAGAAGAGCACCTGCTTGAGACAACACAACAAGGAAAGTAATATGTGCAATCTTGGTTAATACCTCATATAAATCAGTGACTATCTTATATTCAATATGAGCAATTTGAAAGTAAATGTTGACGAAGTCAATGTTTACAAGATAGCAATGGCATTAATATCACTTCGTCAATAAATACTTGAATGAAACGACATTCAATATAACAAATAACTTCTTAACTCAATTAATGCCTTCAACTACCATTCAATTACTCAAAAGTCAAAACGTTGTTGCAATAAAGATGAAATATTCAATGATGACGTCAGCAACTTAGGGTTAGTTAGTCTAGGCTAGGGTTAATGTAGTTAGGGTTTCAATTTCAAGAGGTTTGAGAGTGTTTGGATCCAATTCTACTTCAACGTTGGAGGTCTTAGATCAGTGCCTTAGGGTTAATGGAGTCATAGGTGAAGAACACAAAAGTTGAAGGAGATGAGATTTTAAAGGACTAGAGGGATAAGTTTTGAAGTACTGCTAAAACATGGCTCCAAAATCATAACCCTAGGGGAGAGAGGCTCACTTCGGTGTTGCTAAAGCAAGGCCTCGTGCTCTCTCCTCCTTCTCGACAAATAGCTAGCTCAATGAAAAGCAAAGTCAAGATAAGAGGGTTTAAAGAGGGAGAGTGTTGCTAAGGCAAGGCTCTTTCATCAAACCCTAAAAGAAAACAGCCCTAGGTGTAGATAACCTAGGCTTGGGATGTCTTCTTCCTCTTGAAGTCAAAAGGTATGGCTAGCTTAAGGGAAGAAGAAAAAGGAGTGTAGCTATGGCTAGGCTCTCTTCTTCTTCTTCAATGGCTAAAATTTTTTCTATCAGGGGACATGAGACAACGACTTACTTGTGTGTTTGTCCTCTAGGGTTTTGATTCAACAATGTTTATAAATAGATGCAAGAAATTAAACTACAACCATTCCATCAAGAATTTTTGTAGGAAAATACATACAAATCATCAAGAAAATAATCATGCAAACCCTAGTTGTAACACCTTCCTTCAAGAAAAACACCATAGAATGCCAAAAAATCCCTTCCTTCAACAAGTGCGCCTTCCTCAAATCAACCAATAACCCAAATGGGTCGCAAATTTCAGACCTCACCAAGTGGTGAGTGAAAGACGATGATAAAATGAGAGTCAAAACCCTCAATATATAGTGTATCAATGACCTAATTTAACCCTTTAGGTCATAAAAAGGCCGACAAGGCCAAAATACCAAAATAACATTGTTTTACATTAAATGTTCATTTTAAAACCCTAATTGAGAAAAATTTGAGACGTCACCCCTTCTAAGGGAGACAGTAGCCCGTTTTTAGGGCAAATGCAGCAATAAAGAGAAAAACGTTAGCCCTCTTTGGGCCTCTCCATCATGCCACATGTGCCAACTGCCCTATCAAACTGCCACACACTCAAGATGATGTCATGAGCCCATAGGTGACGTCCTAGGCCATCCAGGGCAAACGTTTCATTGGAAGTGGGTCAATCCCCCTAGGCCAGGCTCTGCCAAAGTGCCTCTGATGGAACGTCCTCTTCTTCTCCGGTGCAAAACCCCGATCAACCACCGTCCTGTCTCTGCCCCTTGATGGGGTCTCAACATCCATCTGGTGGGCTCTTCATCCCCATGGAGGTCCGAACTGATCATCTCCCCATGTGTACAAGTCCAAATGGTACTTGTCCGTCAGGCATGGTCCTGCACATCAAAAGCTACGCCCTCCATGGGCTCATCAGTCACAGGTATCATAGCAATGTCAATCACATTTCATCATCAATATTATTAAACATATGCATAAAACCCCTAATATATCAGTCAGTAGCTCAAAGACATTACAAAAGCCTGCAATACAAGATTGGAGAAAAAGACAAGACGTCCTATTGGGCTAGTATCCACAAGAAAAGGAAACTTTCCAGGAGGATTTTATCTAAGCCATGTAAGTGAGGTAATGTGGCTAGGGGATGTCCAGACATGTGGGTGCAGTGAGAGCCAAGGATGCATAATGTTATCTGTGGGTGCCTTTGTAGAAGGCGAGTTGTACCTGTCATGGATGCATTTTTTCCAAGCCCATTCTTGCCTTTATTCTTTTTTTTTTTCTTCTTCTTTTTCATTTTACTCAAGAGCTAACCAGAGGACACTGCCTTGGCATGGTGACCAGAGTTGACAATGTTACCCACAAGTACTTTCACGGAGATGAGAAGTTTGGCTCGTGATGAGACCCCCTTTCCCTTGGCCATGTAACCAAACGTCACTGCCCTGGCGTGGTAACCAGATGGTGGCAATGTCATACTGTTAGGTACCCATGAACCTAATAGGCTGGCTCGTGATGAGACCCCCTATCCTCTGACTAGGTCTTGTTTGTTATTTTTCGGGTCCCTCTTGTTTCTTGATGAGAGGCCTTTTATTTCCTTCTCGGGGATCCTTGGGCAAAGCATCTCAAGGTTTCATTTTTAGGCTTTTGTCTTTTACCAGTTGCTTTTACCTTCTGGGCCTTTAGCCCCTTCTTCCCACGAGATAAGGTGGAATCCTACAAATAGGTCAACCCAATGCCCGGACAAGGGGAATGGGATAAATGAGCGGGAGATAAGATGAAACAGTGGTGCTATGATGGGAGCAGACAATGGCTTTTCAGAAATCCCCCCAGTGGCAAACCAAGACCTATGGGCATAGGCTTGCTAGGGCACCCTGTAAATTTCCCCAAGCATGGTCAAGTGGGCTAATGTAATATCCAAGCAGTTGTTAGAGATAAAAGGAATCAGATGCATATATTTAAAGGTTTCAATGATCAAAAGTGACACATACCATGATACCTGGACCAATTACCTCATGGAGCAAGAACCTCTTCTGATACAAGACCAAGCCGATGGTGATGGATGTTGTTGCTATTGACAAGACAAAGCTGATGGAAGAAGAAAATGATGGGCCCTCCAGGGCCATGCTCAGGTCAATCCTGCTCTTGGTACTCCATGTCTAGGACCTGTGGGCCTCGAGACATGATCTCCTAGTTATCCCTAAAAATCGGGGATAACAGGAAGCACCCATCTTTGACAAAGTATTTTGCAAGATCTTTCTAAGTTTGTAGGATCTTAGGATTGGAGGAGTGGAGGATTCTAGTTTGAATCCCCATCATCTTCAACCTCTTTCTACGGGAACAAAGTCCCTCTAGAATCCTCCCCAAGAGAACTCCATAGACCAATATCTCTTTCCTTTTGGCACCCTTTTCTCTTTCTCTCAACAAAAATTAAAAAAAAAAATCTTGGTTACTTTTTAGTACATGAAAATAGATCTAGTTTCCTTTATAAAAATGATACATAGATATTTTGTATGCATGCTTAAATAGATCTAGATGTGCATGTTAACTTTACTATCATTAAAAAGCTAGATCTATCATAGAAATTCATCTTTTAGTAAGATTTTTTATTTAAATCTTTAAAGGCTAAAAGGTAGTTTCTTTTAAATTACTTTGAATTCAATATGTAGCAAGTGTAGTGCTCTTTTGTTTGTTTTTCTGAACAACAAACAAGACCACTTAGGAAGCTCTTCATTTAGTGTTCTTATTGTGGTTGTAAATAGCTAGTTTAGTGCATTTTAACTTGGAATTTTTCCCGGAGTTCTGACCTTTTTCCATAAGTTGTCCAAAGTGTTTTTGGGCATATTTTGGGTTTGTTTGATTGTTAATTTTTTCATGTTTGCAAATAACGAAGAGGAGATGCTGGAAACTTTTTGAGGATTTAGAGCATTCAAGACCCTCGGGAGCACTTTTCCTCTTCCAAAAATATTTTTTTCTTGGAAACTTTTAAAATTGTGATCCGGAACTATAAAGATCACAAGAGTTCCCAAAAGAGATTGTAACCTAAATCAATAAAATCAGTGAGCTACACAATGCCCAATCTTAATCCCCCCTGGGGGATTGGTGTCTTTTTGTGTGATTGTCTCTTTTTTGCTTCTAATTTGATTGATTAACTTAAAAAGATAAAATAAATAATAAAATAAACACACAACATCGTAATACATTAGATTCATTTCATTTTGTAGATTAACTTGTTAAATTAAATATTAGTTTATAATGGTCAATTAGAAGTTAGATTTAGGCATTAATAAAGTCAAAGTGACTTTGGGTTAATTTATTTGCTTTTAGGTCAGATATTTTCTTTTAGGTTATATTTTCACTTTATCCCACATTCATAAAGTGGTTTTTGACTCTACTTGATTGTAACCTATATAAGAAAGGTATTTTCTCTCTTATTTGATTGATTGAATAAAGACAGATAACCTTATTCAAGTTATCTTGGTTTCTACGTGTGCTCGATTTCCGTTACATGGTATCAGAGCAGGGTTAGGGCCACGGAGTCTGGGAGGGCGTGAAGACCTAGAGAGTGCTGCCGGCAGTGACGGATCGAGGTATCGCCAGTGTAGCACACTCAAGGAGCCGAAAGGGTTTCGGATCAACTGGAGCCGGGTTCGTTTGATTTTTCAGTTTTAAAATCCAGGTTTGAATTTTTTTCGTGTTTTTCGAAAAAAATTGCGGTTTTAAAGCTAGGTTCACGGAATCAAATTCGAATTTTTTTTAAGGGTTTCAGGGCTGGATTTTTTTTAAAATTAGAATCAGCCGTACATCGTACGGAATTGATTTTAGCAGCAACAGTTGTCAATTTCTGAAGATCAAACCAGACGGAAAAATCCGTACAGATTTTTACACAACAGCCTTTTTTTTGTCATATGACAATTTAATTCTGTAGCACGGAAATTTAATTGAGCTGTACGAATTAATTCATCCGTACAGAATTGATTTGCAGCATAGGAAAATTTTAATTTAGTAGCCAGACCGTACGGATCAGTCGTACAATCCGTATGAACTGCCATTTTTTTTTTTTGCTAATCTCTGCAATTTCTGAGTTTTAACTGAAATTTCTCTCAAATTTTGTCAATTTGGGCGGTTTGGAGAACAAATTGGCCTATTCTTACCCAGATTGGTGCCCAGCTTCGAAGATCTGGTGTTTTTTACTGTTAATTTCTTGAGTTAGCAGATTTGAGGAGAAATTGGTTGATTTGGAGCTGGTTGAGGGCAGATTGCAGGTATTTTGCCATTATTTATCTGCTAAGTTCAGTATTTTACGATCATCTATGGCTCCATTGACCAACACCATGTTGGGAGGCAACCAGAAGTTCTCTGGGAAGAGCTACAATACCTGGAAGCAACGCATGCTGGCCATTTTTGCGTACCAGTGCCTGTCAGATGTTGTTCTGGGCACAAGTCCTTGTCCCACAGTTGCAGGTAAAGACCAGGACAAGTTTGATGGCCAAGACAGAGAGGTTGTGATGCTGATCAAATTGCCCGTGACAGATGAGATGCTATCTGAGGTTCATAATGGGAAGACTGTCGCAGTGATCTGGAAACAGTTGAAAGAGACTCATGAGATTTCAGATAATGGTCGAGCGTTCTTTTTAAAGAATATGTTGTTCTAGATAAAGATGAGTGAGGGTGCCTCTCTCCAAGAGAACTTACTCAAGATCAAGGACGTCTGGGAGAAGTTGGAGGCCATTGGTCGAAATATGGCAGAAGAGGACATGGTGGTGATCACGTTGAACAGCTTGCCAAGGTCTTACGAGCCCTGAACATCACAGCTACAGACGTTGACCTAAAGTTTGGAGATATATCCAATAAGCTCTTGCAGCAGGACAGGTGGAAGAAGTAGTTTGGGAGCAGCAGTGAGACAAAGGGTTCAGAGCAGGCCTTTACAGCCAAAGCTAAAGGAAAAGGCAAATGGACAAGGAAACATGGTCCAGGAAATGGTGAGGATGCCACCAAAAGCCTGAAGACCATCACTTGTCATTACTGTGGAAAGACTAGCCATATGAAGAAGCACTGCAGAAAGCGGTTAGCAGATCAAAAGCATAACCAGGGAGGGTCTCAGTAGAAGGCCCATGTCGCAGAGAACACAGAGGAGAAGGAGGCAGCCTTCTATGCCTTTATGGCCTGTACACAAGCAGATCAGTCCAAGTCATCTGCTTGGTTTGTTGATTCAGGCGCATCCATGCATTTCACCAATCAGAAAGATTGGTTCACAGAGTTTACACCTAGTCCATCCAAAGACTCGGTGATCTTCGGTGGAGGCGAGGAGTATACTATAGTTGGCAAGGGGAATGTTCATATTTCCTTCGGAGGAAAGATGCTTATGTTTCTCAACGTCCACTATGTGCCAGGTATGGAGCTTAATCTGCTCTCAGTTAGTCAGATTATGAGGCACTCTCCTCACTTGGATGTCAACTTTAGTAATCACAAGTGCTATATCATTGACAAGAATACCAAGAAGATCGTTGCTCTTGGTGTGGAGGACCATGGTCTGTTCAGATTGGTGGATATTGGGCAGGGCAAAGAGCATGCACTAGCAGCGAAGAGTGCATCGGACATCTGCACAGTATGGCATCAAAGGTATGGGCACCTCAATTTTACCTACCTCTCTCAGTTGGCACGAGAGAAACTGGTAGATGGACTTCCAGACATTCAACAGAAGATTCAGGGAGTTTGTGGAGCTTGTTAGGCATGGAAGCAACATCGAGCACCATTTGATGAAGGACAAGCTAGGAGAGTGCAGAGGGTCCTTCAGCTGGTTCATGTAGACATATGTGGACTGTTAGCGCACGGTTTGTAGGAAAGATTAAAAGAGCTTGAGTCAAGGGTAGAAACCGGCGTAACAGGAGCTTCCCCACCCACTGTCACCTCGATGGGGGGCTCTTTCTATTTAGGAGGGCTAGTCCAAGGGAGACGTCCCTAAAGTAATCTAGTTTTAAGAAGGGCTAAGGATAATGGATCAAGACAATAGGTTCCCTTCCATAGATTACAGCCAAGTATGAGATAGTCAAGAAAGGTCTTCCACTGATGATGCACCTGTTTGCGAGACAAGACAAGAAAACTAGAATACGTGCTTGCAGTGGGTTAGTACTTCATAAAATCAATGACTATCTTCCAATACATATGTGAGCAAATGATCAATGCTATTATTGATGAAGTCAATGATGGCAAAAGGTCAAAGGTTTATATCACTTCATCAACAAAGCATATGAGATAAAAAGCATTCAATGTTCACAATTAGACCTTGTATCATATCATTAATGCAAATAAATATGTCAATTTAGCTCACATACAATATGTTGCTATGTCACCTATACTATTTCTGCTACAGGTGTGACGTCAAGCTTTATCAACAAGTCAATTTGAAGGGAAAAGAGCACAACGTTTTACCAAACAAGCTCACAAATGTAATCAATATCTCAAAACCAATCAAATGAGGGTGACAAAGTCAAAACGTTAAGGTCCAAGCAAGAGATTTAACAAGGTATGACGTCACCTCTATATAAATTTTGTTGTCCGCAGGTTAGCTAGCCAAGGAGTGACGTTTTGTCAAAATCAACTAGCAAAAAGGTAAAACAACTCCACGGCTATGAAGAGATAACAAGGCCGCACTTTTCTATCCAAGCAAAAATGGAATAAGGCCAAACGTTATCAGCTTAGGGTTAGTCTCAAAACTAGCTAGGGTTAGACGCTAGGTTAGTTAG
>ML800464.1:233271-249174 GCA_009831015.1 Picea engelmannii | reverse complement strand
GGGATGGATGAGAGGGGTATAAGATGTAAAAGTGATAAGATGGTGGGAGCGGACGATGGCTCTGCAAATCCCCCTTGGTGGCTAACCAAGACCCATGAATATCAGCTTGCTAAGCTACCCAATCAATCACCCCAACAATGGTCCAGTGGATTAGTGTAAGATCCAAGCAGTTATCAGAAATGAAAGAAACCTAATGCATATATAAGAAGGTTATAACAATCAAATATGACACATACCATGATACCTCGGACCAATTACCTCATGGAGCAAGAGTCCTCTCAGATGCAGGCCCAGGCCGGTGGTGATGGAAGCTGCTACTGCTGTCAGGACAAGTTTGGCTGAGAAGAAGAAAGATGGGCCCTCCAAGGCCATGCTCAAGTCACTCCTGCTCTCGGTACTCCATGTCTAGGACCATGTGGGCCTCGAGACATGATCTCCTAGTTATCCCTAGATATCGGGGATAACAATCCCTACTAAAAGAATCTAAGGCTTAACTAAATTTAGGCACAATTTTTATTCTAGGAGTTGATTGAAAGCAAGAGCAAAATAAAAAATGAATCTATACTAGCAGCATATATGACACATAAAGGAAATTTCTTATGATAAAGATATCAACAAGTAAATCATTTACCCATAGATGATATGAAATGAAAGCAAAAGTTGATACTTTTATGAAAATGATAATAAGCAAAGTGAAATAGAGGCCAGTGCCAAAAGTAAAGTTTTTGCGAGATAAATGAGAATGTTGATATAAATGAAGATGTATTGCAAGGGATCTTGATAAATTTTATTATGAGTTTGTTAAGTGAATTTATTGTGAAGTGGTTGTTGTGAGTGCAATATACTTATCTATGTGAAATGTGTTTGTAAGTGATAGCAATGAAGGAACTCTAATCTAGATGTGGCCCTCTAAAGGTTATCCTTCAATCGGAAGTAGAGAACAATGTCAGAGGTCCAACAGGGAGAGCATACCCCTAACTTCACACACAAGTTCGATACAAAATTTCATACAAGGAGCAATGTCGAAGGTCCAACAAGGAGAGTGTACACTCATTAATGAGTATCCCCTTGACTTCACACACAAGCTCAATGATGGAATCCCAATTAAATAATACCCAATATTGGATTTCCCTAATTAAAACTACTTCGCATTGACCAACCCTTGTTCTGTGTGGAGCTTACCTCCAGAGATCAAGTCGAAGCTCGCAAAGGAGAGTTCAGGAACATACTAAGGGGAGTTGAGGGGATGGTTTATTTCCAAATTGAAATGCAGAAAGTAAATTGCAAAATTTAAACTAATCTAGAAATCAAAATTTAATCTACAAATTGAAATATGATCTAAGCTAATCTATGAAAATGAAATCCTAAACTATTGTTTTGCGGTGTTGTGATTGATTTTATTGTTGATTTTATCTTATTAACTTAGTAAAATGTGAGAGAATATGCAAAACTGCAAAAAATGAGACTGTCATACAAGACATCGATCCCCCAGGGAGGATTGAATACTAGGCACTGTGTATCCCACTGATTTTATTGATGAGGTCACAATTTTTTTTCTAGGAAGACTTGTGATCCTTCATTAATGGAGATCAACAAGTTTTCAAAGAGGCTATTGATGAAAGGAGCACTTTCGGGGGTCCCAAAAGGTCCAAATCCACTAAAAACGAACAAAGTGTCCTCCTATATGTTCACCAAACTGCAAAAAATAGCAAGAAAACAATACTAAAATATGCCCAAAAATACTTTATAAGTTTCTTTGGACAATATTAGAAAAATCCAAAAAATCGTAAGTTAAAACTATGGAAAACAAGAGAAATGAACTAAGGAAAACAAGCTAGAAAGCTTGTATCCTTGGGGTCTTTGGTTGTTTTTTTAGAAAATAAAATTAGTGACAATAAGATTGTCAAATATGAAGCTAAAGCTCAGTGATAAAGTTCCTATTACGAGCCTTTAAATTATGCTATACAATTGACTTGCAAAAGGAAACTTTATGTGCATATAAATTAAATCTACTTATGTTTTAACCTTAAAAGATAAATCTAAACTTGCATGCTTCAAAAGTAACCAAGAGAAAATATATTAAATTTTCTTGAGAATAAGAAAGGAATAATCGTGTAGCCTTGGAACCCTTGAGCAATGGGGTCTTTAGATGAATTAAGGAGGGACTAAGTCTTTATATCCTTGAAGTTGTGGAAGAGACAACTGATTTCCACCAACACTCCAAGCTATGAGAACCTGCAAGCTTAAAATCTTTGCAATAAAACTGTTAAAATATTGGTATCACCTACAAAAGAGACTTGAAAGGTATATTAGTCAACCGAAACATGTATAGAAATCAAAATCTCTAAATATAGATGAACAATAGGATCTAAAAGCAAGTAAGCTAGATAAAATCCTATCCTATAGAGTTATATCACCCTTCAAAGGCCAAATCAACGAATCTAAAGCAAGAAATTAGACAAATATTACCTCATAGATTAAGCACAAATGACATCAAGCATCCACACACATGTATATCACACCTTCTTGACCTCCAAAATCTTTTAATTCCAAATGACAGTAACACAATAGTGATAGTACAACCAACAATTCTTCCCAAACTCCAATTAACTCTGCAATGGGAGAGAGGAGGGGTGCACTTCCCAAGGAGGGAGGATGCACCACTTGGAGAGCACAAGCTTAACAAGTGTGAGAGGTGGGGTTTCCACTTCTCTCTCAACTCCCTCAAGATGCCACATGTGAGCATGAGGTAGCGAGGGAGGGCGCCACCTCTCAAGAGGTAGGCAACCCTCCTTTAGAGTGCGCCACATCTCCTCAAGAGGGGCGCACCTCTCAATGGAAAACTCACCAAACTCAAGTCAACTCATGCCCAACTCACCCATGACTCACTCTTGTGTGCCAACAAGGCTTAGTTATCTCAAAGAGAGGGTGAGTTGACTCAAAACATGTCCCCGACATTGTTGGCACAAGGGCAGACCCAGGGTTCAACGCTCAAGAGCGCACCAACAAACCCTAACTATTGGCCCTTTCGGCAACACCTGCGAAGCAGATGAAGTCTCACCTGAGGTAGAGGCAGGGGTGATTGCAGGACTCCAGTGTCTGCAACCTTAGTTGGGACACAGATCTGTGATCACCATACTCTATCAAAACACTTAGCAGTTACAGTTCATCAGTATTTAACCAGTATCTACTTCACAGATAAAACCTTAATTACAGAGCATCGTAGTATTCACCCAGATCTAGTATATTCAAGAACTAAGCACATTCACATAGGTTAAATCTAGCATTCATCCATATTATTAAGCACAAAGAATCAACAAATCTATCTATCATTCATCTATATTAAAGAACTTAAGCAGGTAAACACATAAACACATCAATACATCGCACAAAGCATAGCAACACAGGATATACATGTTTCACCCCCAGCCTGGGGCTACATCCACCAACTCTTCTTCTATTTTATTGTCTTTTGTCAATCTCTTACATGCATACAGTCACAGAATCCTACTCTGCATAGGACAGGAGATCTGCGTGCACTTCGCTAGATCCTCCTTCCTCGAGCTAGGTTACAACACAAAGTCTTTACACAGTCTTTTACAGTCACTTGCACTCAGCCTTGCAAGTCTCTCACACCATGCACAAAGCATGTACAACTATTACTTGCGCTTAGCACTTAGCATCACACACTTTACGTCCTTACTTACATCGCCTATCTTTCTATTTATACATTACAAAATGGGCCTAAAAATGTTTAAACCCATGGGCCGACATCCCTATACCCGTTACATAAGCCCAAAACCCAAAAATCCCTAACAAGGGGCCGAGATCCCGCAATCGCTGCTTCGACTTGTGCTCCGCCTTCGACAACCTGTCGAAGTCCCAAAATAGGTCAAAAGTGACCAAGGATCTCCAAAACTTGGTCAAGGGCCAACAAGCCCCCAACACTCACCTGTGACTCGTCCCGAGTCACTCTAGTCTGGGTAGCTATGCTTCAAAAGCCTCGAGCTTGGCTCGAGCTGCTTCGACTTGTTGTTGTGCCAAGGCCTCCTGCTCGGCGAACTCTTGGATAACTGCTTCGTTGACAGGTCCCTCTAAGCACTGTTCGACTGCAGTGACTACTTGTTCAAGCTTTTCTCCTCGGCCTTCAATCTCTTCAAACAGTTGGCATGCTTCGTCCTGGACTGGTTGGAGCCTCTGAGTCACTTCCATGACTTTGCTCTGTATGGTGTGGACCTGCTATTGAGTAGTGCGTTGTTCCTGGGATCGCTTCATCCTTTCAACTACTGACAGGAGCTTCAAATGCACATGAACTATTGTTGCTTGCTGCTTTGCCTCTTGGAGCTATGACTCCAGTGCCTTTAGTTCAGGGTCTTCGGTAAGTCGCTTGTAGGTTTGTGCACTTATACTGCTAATCTGTTTACATTCCAGAGCGAATGCTCTGATCCTCTCAAATGCACTTCGGGCAGTGGCTTCTCTTTGGTCTCGCATGTCCTGCGGGGTGTGTGGCATTGCTTGTAGCTCTAAGTTTGCTATTCTCTGTTGAAACTGTTGAATGGCTTCAACAAGCCTTGCTATTTGATGCTCCACTAGTTCTTCTGCCTTTTGCTCTAAACCTGTCATAGAGTGAAGTGCTATGCTGACTGCTTCTTTTACTCCAACCTGCTCCGCGAGCAATTGTTCTTTCTCTTGTTGGATTTGTGCTTTCTCCTCTTCAAACTTGATTTGGAGGTCGGCCTTCTCCTGCTGTGCAACTCGGCGTTGCTCTATGACTACTTCTTGTACTTGCTTTAGGGCCTCTGTGGCCTGTTCTGTTTCTTCCTATGCGCGACAAAGGCGGGCATCAGTCACATCGACTAGTCTGCAGAGTTGGGTAGGCTCATCTCCCAAATCTGGTGCTTCTGATGGTGGGGTCGCAGTGGACACTGCGCGACTGGAGTGAAGGGCCTGTTGTAACCCTCTGAGTTCAACCTCGATTCTGTCGTACATTTCCTCCCGCTTGGCTTCATGTTTCTGCAAGATGTCCTGCAAGGCGTCTGATACAGCTGCGATGAAGTTGAAGTCATCGAGCATGAGCACAGTCTGCAGCTTAGTCCTGGTGGCTTTGGATTTCTTCCAGGAAGTAGGTTTCGTGGAGGAAACCTTCCTTCTCTTAGAGCGATCAGCCTCATCAACAGGATCCCTATGCAGTGTTACTTTGCATTGCTTCTGCTGATCATCTTTTCCATTGGTCTCTTCTTTATCTACTTCGTCATCACCTCCTCCTCTAGGTGAGTTTGAAGCAGTTTCTTCTAAGGCACTGCTCAGTTGCTGGGTGTCTTCTGTCTTCTTCCTTCTGCTAGTTCCAGGTGTATCATGTACTTTGCGAGTGGCCTCTGATGTGCCAATTTGTTCGGGATTGGACATTTGTGGGGGGTCAGCAGGGATAAGGTGCTTGGCATACCAGTCCTTAGTTATCTCTTCGAGTTCCTTTTCTGTGAGCTTATAGTATGACTAAAGTTCTTCTTTATGCTCGTATGAAGTGTCGATCTACGCGGAACTTTATAAGTGGCCTGAACCAGTGTAGAGTGTTCGACATCATACGAGGGATAGATTCAATAGCCCTCTTCAATTGGATATAGTATGTGTGGAATACTGCGTTCGACTGCCACTTTTTTCCCATATTGCTCGAGTATCAGAGCGTGGTGAACTTCATAGCGAGTGGTTCGAACAACTAAATGTCCGGGAAGGTCGCACCTTTTGGCATCTCCCAAGCTGTAAATGCGATGACGATCAGGAGCCAGCTAAAGTGGAACTCATAGCCCTGATCTTGAGCTTCGCGGCAATCCAATTCTAGTTGATTGACTAAGTACTTCGCCCAGTTCATTTGGAGTCCTTCTAAACATTTTCCGATGAGGTCAACAATGAACCCTGTGACCTGCGTAGGTCTGTTCTTTCTCACTAGTTTTCATGCGATCAGCTGGAAGGCCAGGCGCACTATGTCATTCTGGATGGAAGCTACCTCGTAGCCTCACGTCCCCTTTTCTACATCGCCATAGGTTTCTTTAATCCTCTGTGTCAGTGTGCGGTCTGCATCCTTCCCTGGGTAGAAGTCCTATGGGTCGGGTCCCTGCATGCTTAATCCGGTGATCCTATGGATCAACGTCGGATCGACTGTGATGCGTCTGTCTAGCCATAGATAGCTGCCATGGTAACATTATATCAGGAGCTTGACACATGCGTTAACCTCATGGTGCCTTCCAAAATGTGGAATCTTCATCACATTCAAGATGGTGGACTGTGCGAGGTTCATAGTCCATGGTTGGGGGATAATTTTCGAGTTCTTCCCTTTCGTCCTAGTCAAGTCTCTGTGAGGAGAGAGCATACTGTAATTCTTGCGGTCCCCTAGGTTGAAGTCGCTGAATTTCAATGTCACGATTTTATCCTGCTGCGTTCTAACTGCACGTATCCCCTTCGGTAGGCATGCAGTAACTAGGGTGTAATCAAAGTCTCTCGGGACACTGTCACGACTCACTGCGCCGGCCAAAGGCGGGATGTAGTCGGGCAGGATAGTCAGGATTAACTTCGCATTCACCAAGTCATCTCGGTGCTTGGTTCTCTTCTCTGTTGCAACTCAGGATGGTAGAGCAGTCGACGGAGAGGCTTGCACTCCTCGCGTCGATGAAGCTTGAACTCCTGTGGACATCACTCTCTCGGCCATCAGATCGATTAAAACTTCTTCAACCAACTTATCTACGGCGTTGAGTTCGTCTGACATGCACGCTCGCGATTGGATAACTCAGGTCGATGAATGAATACTCGATGCAATAGAACAGGTGTCGATCTCAGTAAACACAGCGCGGTAGCAATGAGTTCTCTTGTTGGCTCGGATACAATTCACAAAATTGTTCTCAGTGCAACAGTCGACGGACTAAGTAGACAGTGAGGTAACAGATCTCTCCAACAGGTGAGAAGCCATCATCAATGTAGTTCTATCCGTTACAGTGCGGTCCCAACGGTTCGATGGAGAGCTTTTTGGTCATAACTATTGTTCTAACCGTTCGGGAGCGTCGATCTAACGGTCATAATGCCTTCAACAGTTATATTGATTCACCATGGCGAAGTGTCATGTTGCGCTGTTATGATATCTCGGCGAAGTTCCGGTTTTTCAAACCTTCCTTCTGCGAAGTTACCTCGGGGACCTCCTGCAATTTTTCTAGCTTCACTTCCTTCTTACTGAGCTTTCTAGTCTTCTTCCTTGTGATCTTTGTCTCGATATTTCTTTTTCCATTCTGATTCTTAGCTCCTTTTGGTATAGTAACTTCGTGTTGTTGAGATTCTTTCATAGGGTTAGAGAGTAATACTTCTTCTTTGTCTAGGGTAGGTGCTTCACTCTTTTGTGAGTCTTCTTGTGTTCTCTCGACTTCGACATCCAAGTTTCTAGTCCTAAACAACTTCAATTTTTTCTCCTGTTCTACAACCAAGTGCGTTATCCTCCTCTTCTTTTCTTTTGGTCTGATCCTTCTCAATTTAGGTTTTTCCTAGTAACATAGTAAATGGAGCGTTGTTCTCAATAAATTTAACAACCTCAAAATCTTCCTCTGTCGAAACTCCATGAGCACTCATAGATATCTGGGTGAGTCTTCCACATAGGGTTATCAGCTTTCCTCTGAATAATCCTATTCCTCCCAATGAAGGAGTCATAAAAGGCTTTCCTAAAATTTCCCAAGTTCTTTCTGTCATGATATTCACTTGTGTTCCCTTATCCAGAATACAATCTATGTCGAAGTCTCTGATTGTTTCTTCTATGGACTCTTTTTCTTTGAAGATCTTTGATAAGTTGATATTTCTGTGATCATTCAGGGTTTCTTTCATTTGTAGCAATACATTCTCTGATTCTTTCTGGGGTTCTTCCATGGCCTTAGTTTCTTGATCTTCCTTAGGGTTTTCTTGTCTCATATTCATTCTTTCAGGCTTAGCAATCATTCTAGGGCATTCCAAAACTTCATGGTCCATAGCTTTACAACAAAGACAACTAGGTCTTCTATCAGGGCAATCCTTAGCAAGATGTCCTGGTCTTCTGCAACTATAACAAAGGGTTAATCATATTTTTCTTTTAAATGATCCCCAGCCTTTTTTGTACTGCGCACTAGGGTCATAGTAGCTAACCAACAAAAAATTCTTTCTAGAATCTTGCATCCATTTGTTAGTCCAAACATTATTTCTATGCATAGGAATAACATATCTTTCATCATTTCTATCAGATCTTTCATCATTTCTATCAGATCTCCTCATATCAAATGTTCTTTCTTCTAGTTGTGCCCTGGTTTTAAAGCTAGAACAAAAGTTATCAAACATACTTAGATCCATACTTTTGAAACAAAAATTTCCACTTATCTTACCTTTTCAATCAAAACTTTTCACTATTCTTACCTTTATCAAAGCACAAAGCTTCAAGATCTTACCTCTTTTCTTCAGATCTGACTTCTCTTTATAGCACAGAGCTTTACAAGTCAAGTAGAATACTGCACATTAGGGCAATAGGTCCAAGCACGGAGCTTTCTCTTTTCTATCAGTTCCCAGCAATCGCAGTTTCGTGTCCTGACAATAGAACAATTTGTTGGCACAGGGGCAAACCCACAGTTCAACGCTCAAGAGCGCACTAACAAACCCTAACTACCAGCCCTTTCGGCAACACCTACGAAGCAGATGAAGTCTCACCCAAGGTAGAGGCAGGGGTGATTGTAGGACTCCAATGTCTGCAACCTTAGCTGGGACATAGATCTGTGATCACCATACTCTATCAAAGCACTTAGCAGTTACAGTTCATTAGTATTTAACCAGTATCTACTTCGCAGGTAAAACCCTAATTATAGAGCATCGCAGTATTCACCCAGATCTAGTATATTCAAGCATTAAGCACATTCACATAGGTTAAATCTAGCATTCATCCATATTATTAAGCACAAAGCATCAACATATCTATCTATCATTCATCTATATCAAAACACTTAAGCAAGTAAACACATAAACACATCAATACTTCATCCATATTATTAAGCACAAAGCATCAAAAGATCTATCTATCATTCATCTATATCAAAGCACTTAAGCAATTAAACACATAAACTCATCAATACATCACACAAAGCATAGCAACACAGGATATACGTGGTTCACCCCTAGCCTGGGGCTACATCCACCAACTCTTCTTCCCTTTTATTGTCTTCTGTCAATCTCCTACATGCACAGAGCCACAAAATCCTACTCCGCATAGGACAGGAGATCTACGCTCACTTCGCTAGATCCTCCTTCCCCGAGCTAGGTTACAGCACAAAGCTTTTACACAGTCTTTTACAGCCACTTGCACTCAGCCTTGCAAGTCTCTCACAGCATGCACAAAGCATGTACAACTATTACTTGCACTTAGCACTTAGCATCACACACTTTCTGTCCTTACTTACATCGCCTAGCTTTCTATTTATACATTACAAAATGGGCCTAAACATGGGTAAACCCATGGGCCGACATCCCTATATCCGTTACATAAACCCAAAACCCAAAAAGCCCTAACAAGGGGCCAAGATCCCGTGATCGCCGCTTTGACTTCCGCTTCGCCTTCAACAGCCTGTCAAAGTCCCAAAATAGGTCAAAAGTAATCAAGGAACTCCAAAACTTGGTTAAGGACCAACAGGCCCCCAACACTCACCTGTGACTCGTCCCAAGTCACTCTGGACTGGGTAGCTCTGCCTCAAAAGCCTCGAGCTTGGCTCGAGCTGCTTCGACTTGTTGCTGCGCCAAGGCCTCTTGCTCGAAGAACTTTTGGATAATTGCTTCGTTGACAAGTCCCTCTAAGCGTTGTTCAACTGCAGCGACTACTTGTTCCAGCTCTGCTCCTCGGCCTTCAATCTCCTCAAACAGGTTGCATGCTTCGTCCTGGACTGGTTGGAGCCTCTGAGTCACTTCTATGACTTTGCTCTGTATGGTGTGGACCTGCTGTTGAGCAGTGCACTGTTCCTGGGATCACTTCATCCTTTCAATTGCTGACAGGAGCTTCAACTGTGCCTATACTGTTGTTGCTTGCTGCTTTGCCTCCTGGAGTTGTGACTCCAGTGCCTTTAGTTCAGGGTCTTCGGTAATTCGCTCGTAGGTTTGTGCACTTCTACTGCTAAGATGTTTACATTCCAAAGCGAATGATCTGATCCTCTCAACTACGCTCCAAGGAGTGGATTCTCTTTGGTCTCGTACGTCCTGCGGGGTGTGTGGCACTGCTTGTAGCTCTAAGTCTGTTATTCTTTGTTGAAGCTGCTGAATGGCTTCAACAAGCCTTGCTACTTGATGCTCCACTGGTTCTTCTTCCTTTTGCTCTAAGCCTTTCATAGAGAGAAGTGCTCTACTGACTACTTCTTTTACTCTAACCTGCTCCGCGAGCAGTTGTTCTTTCTCTTGTTGGATCTGCGCTTTCTCCTCTTCAAACTTGGTTTGGAGGTCGGCCTTCTCTTGCTGCACAACCCGGCGTTCCTCTATGACTACTTGTACTTTCTTTAGGGCCTCTGTGGCCTGTTCTATTTCTTCCTATGCACGACGAAGGCGGGCTTCGGTCGCATTGGCTAGTCTGCAGAGTTGGGTAGGCTCATCTCCCAAATCTAGTGCTTCTGATTGTGGGGTCGTAGTGGACACTGCGCGACTGGAGTGAAGGGCCTGTTGTACCCCTCTGAGTTCAACCTCGATTTTGTCGTACATCTCCTCCTGCTTGGCTTCATGTTTCTGCAAGATGTCCTGCAAGGCATCTGATACAGCTGCGATGATGAAGCCGAAGTCATCGAGCGTGAGCACAGTCTGCATCTTAGTCCTGGTTTCGTGGGGGAAACCTTCCTTTTATTAGAGGGATCAACCTCATCAACAGGATCCCTAGGCGATGTTACTTCGGCTTGCTTCTGCTAATCATCTTTTCCATTGGTCTCTTCTTTATCTACTTCGTCATCACCTCCTCCTCCAGGTGAGTCTGAAGAAGTTTGTTCTGAGGCACTGCTCAGTTGCTGGATGTCTTATGTATTCTTCCTTCTGCTAGTTCCAGGTGTATCATGTACTTCGCGAGTGGCCTCTGAGCTGTCAATTTGTTCGAGATCGGACATTTCTGCGGGGTCAGCAGGGATAAGGAGCTCTGCAATCCAGTCCTTAATTATCTCTTCGAGTTCCTCTTCTGTGAACTTATAGTATGACTGAAGTTCTTCTTTATGCTCATCTGTGCGCGCAGTAATGTAAGTGAAGTGTCGATCTGCGCGAAACTTTATATGTGGCCTGAACCGGTGTAGATTGTTCGGCGTCATACAAGGGACAGCTTCAATAGCCCTCTTCAACTGGAGATAGTATGTGTGGAATATTGCGTTCAACTGCCACTATTTTCCCATATTGCTCGAGTACTAGAGCGTGGTGAACTTCGCAGTGAGTGGTTCGAACGGCGCAATGTCCAGGAAGATCACACCTTCCGGCATCTCCCAAGTTGTAAATGCGATGAGAATCAGGAGCCAGCTAAAGTGGAACTCATAGCCCTGATCCTGAGCTTCGCGGCAATCCAATTCTAGTTGATTGACTAAGTACTTCACTCAGTTCATTTGGAGTCCTTCTACACATTTTGAAGTCGTTGAATTTCAATGTCGTGATTTTATCCTGCTGCGTTCTAATTGCACGTATCCCCTTCGGGAGGTACGCAGTAACTAGGGTGTAATCAAAGTATCTCGGGACACTGTCATGACTCACCACGCCGGCCAAAGGCGGGATGTAGTCGGGCAGGATAGTCAAGATTAACTTCGCATTCGCCAAGTCATCTCGGTGCTTGGTTCTCTTCTCTGCTACAACTCGGGATGGTTCGGATCCGCGAGCAGTCGACAAAGAGGCTTGCACTCCTCGCGTCGATGAAGCTTGAACTCCTGTGGACATCACTCTCTCGGCCATCAAATCGATTAGAACTTCTTCAACCGACCTCTCTACGACGTTGAGTTCATCCGACATGCACACTCACGATCGGAACTCAGGTCGATGAATGAATACTCAATGCAATAGAACAAGTGTCGATCTCAATAAACACAGCGCGGTAGCAATGAGTTCTCTTGTTGGCTCAAATACAATTTGCAAAATTGTTCTCGGTGCAACAGTCGACGGACTAAGTAGACAACGAGGTAATGGATCTCTCCAACAGGTGAGAAGCCTTCATTAATGCAGTTCTGTCCGTTACGATGCGGTCCCAATGGTCCGATGGCGAGCTTTCTGGTCATAACTATTGTTATAACCGTTTAGGAGCGTCGGTCTAACGGTCATAATGCCTTCAACGGTTATATTGCTTTGCCATGGCGAAGTACCATGTTGGGTTGTTCTGATATCTCAACGAAGTTCCAGTTTTTCAAACCTTCCTTCTGCGAAGTTACCTCGGGGACCTCCTTCAATTTTTCTAGCTTCGTTTTCTTCTTACTGAGCTTTCTAGCCTTCTTCCCTATGATCTTTGTTTCGATATTTTTTTTTCCATTCTGATTCTTAGCTCCTTTTGGCATAGTAACTTCGCATTGTTGAGATTCTTTCACAGGGTTAGAGAGTAATACTTATTTGTCTAGGGTACATGCTTCACTCTTATATAAGTCTTCTTGTGTTCTCTCAACTTCGACATCCAAGTTTTTGGTCCTAAACAACTTCGATTTGTTCTTTTGTTTTGTAACCAAGTGCACTATCCTCCTTGTCATGAAATCTTTTAATTCTTGTTTTTTCTGTGCGAGGGCTTCCTCTTCTTTTCTTCTGATCTGATCCTTCTCAATCCAGGTTTTTCCTAGTAACATAGTAAATGGAGCGTTGTTCTCAATAAATTTAACAACCTCAAAATCTTCGTCTGTCGAAGCTCCATGAGCACTCATAGATATCTAGGTGAATCTTCCACATAGGGTTATCAGCTTTCCTCTGAATAATCCTATTCCTCCCAATGAAGGAGTCATAACAGAAAGTTCTTTCTGTCATGATATTCACTTGTGTTTCCTTATCCAGAATACAATCTATGTCGAAGTCTTCGATTCTTGCTTCTATGGACTCTTTTTCTTTGAAGATCTCTGATAAGTTGATATTTCTGTGATCATTCAGGGTTTCTTTCATTTGTAGCAATACATTCTCTGATTCTTTCTGGGGTTCTTCCATGGTTTTAGTTTCTTGATCTTCCTTGGGGTTTTCTTGTCTCATATTCATTCTTTCAACCTTAGCAATCATTCTAGGGCAATCCAAAACTTCATGGTCCATAGCTTTACAACAAAGACAACTAGGTCTTCTATCAGGGCAATCCTTAGCAAGATGTCCTAGTCTTCTGCAACTATAACAAAGGGTTAATCCTATTTTTCTTTTAAATGATCCCCATCCTTTTCTGTACTGTGCACTAGGGTCATAGTAGCTAACCTACAAAAAATTCTTTCTAAGATCTTGCATCCATTTGTTAGTCCAAACATTCTTTCTATGCTTGGGATAACATATCTTTCATCATTTCTATCAGATCTACTCATATCAAATGTTCTTTCTTCTAGTTGTGCCCTAGTTTTTAAGCTAGGACAAAAGTTGTCAAACATACCTAGATCCATACTTTTGAAACAAAAATTTCCACTTATCTTACCTTTTCAATCAAAACTTTTCACTATTCTTACTTTTATCAGAGCACAAAGCTTCAAGATCTTACCTCTTTTCTTCAGATCTGACTTCTCTTCTTAGCACAGAGCTTTACAGGTCAAGTATAATACTGTGCACTAGGGCAACAAATCCATGCACGAAGCTTTCTCTTTTCTATCAGTTCCCAACAATCGCAGTTTCATGTCCTGGCAATGGAACCATTTGTTGGCACAGGGGTAGACCCAGGGTTCAACGCTCAAGAGCGCACCAACAAACCCTAACTACCAGCCCTTTCGGCAACACCTGTGAAGCAGATGAAGTCTCACCCGAGGTAGAGGCAGGGGTGTCTGCAACCTTAGCTGGGACACAGATCTATGATCACCATACTCTATCAAAGCACTTAGCAGTTACAGTTCATCAGTATTTAACCAATATCTACTTCACAGATAAAACCCTAATTATAGAGCATCACATTATTCACCCAGATCTAGTATATTCAAGCATTAATCACATTCACATAGGTTAAATCTAGCATCCATCCATATTATTAAGCACAAAGCATCAACAGATCTATCTATCATTCATCTATATCAAAGCACTTAAGCATGTAAACACATCAATACATCGCACAAAGCATCAACAGATCTATCTATCATTCATTTATATCAAAGCACTTAAGCAAGTAAACACATCAATACATCGCACAAAGCATAGCAACACAGGATATACGTGGTTCACCCCTTGCCTGGGGTTACGTTCACCAACTCTTCTTCTCTTTCATTGTCTTTTGTCAATCTCCTACATGCACAAAGCCAGAAAATTCTACTTCGCATAGGAAAGGAGATCTGTGCGCACTTCGCTAGATCCTCCTTCCTCGAGTGAGGTTACAGCACAAAGCCTTTACATAGTCTTTTACAGTCACTTGCACTCAGTGTTGCAAGTCTCTCACAGCATGCACAAAGCATGTACAACTATTACTTGCACTTAGCACTTAGCATCACACACTTGTCGTCCTTACTTACGTCGCCTAGCTTTCTATTTATACATTACAAAATGGGCCTAAACATGGGTAAACCCATGGGCCGATATCCCACGATCTCTGCTTCGACTTGTGCTCCACCTTCGACAGCCTGTCGAAGTCCCAAAATAGGTCAAAAGTGACCAAGGATCTCCAAAACTTGGTCAAGGGCCAACAAACATGTTTCCCAAAAAATAGTTTTCCTAATTTTTTGTCTTTTATTTGTCTTTTGTGAGTAAAATTGACTTTTAGTGATTAGAATTCATTATTTTCACTCACAAAGTGGGTACTCTACGCAAGGAAATGAGTACCCCCGAGGCATATGATACCTCCTAGTACCACTTTTTTAACTGAGACATTATTTACAATTAAAAAATATCATGTTTGTGGGAAGTTTTTATTAACTAAAAACATTAAAAAATCCTAGGAGGGACTCAACGCAATTTCCATATTACTCAAAAATGATGACAAGCATGGTAATATACATTAGATACTAGACTTATATAACCTTACTAACCATCAATACACACTCAAGATTTGGAGGTGAAGAGTGAAAAAACTTAAAAATTATAACTCGCTTAAAAGTTTTCAAGCAAGAAATAATTAATAAGTAAAAAAAACACTCTAGAGTAATGCACTCATGATTAAGTCTTAGGAGGCTATGTCTTTTACAAGTTCATCATGCTAAATTCATATTATTACAATTCCCCATGGGGGGTATGGAAATGCGGTATGAAGAAGGAGAAGAAAGGTGGCCATAATGGCCAGTTGGACTTTTGAACTTTGATTTTGAACAACTTCTTGTTCAATCATGGCTCAACTGCAAGTCCATCCTAGTGCAACTTGGTGGGTAACAGTTACCAATCCACACACTCCGCACTCATAAGTGGGTTTGCACTCACAATAGCCACTTCACAATAAACCCACAAACTTAACAACTCATTTTTAATAATAAAATTGTCAAGAACACTCTATAACATTTTCATTTCAGCAACATTTGACATCTTGCAACACTCTTTACATTTGACAATGGTCTTTACATATTGTTTATCATTTCCATTTAAGCACTTGTATTTACTTTAAGTTGTATCATTCTTGTGCAAGTACTTTATATGCTTTATGATTCTAGCGTAAACAATTTCATTTATGTGCCTTATATGCTGTTAGATTAGTTATAGTTGCTCTTGCTTTTAATAAAACTCCTAGATCACTATTGTGCTTAGTTAGTTAAGCCTTAGATTTATTTTCCTAGGGACTACCCCCTTGGTTTGGCT
>ML800464.1:221251-231485 GCA_009831015.1 Picea engelmannii | reverse complement strand
TTACTACCAAATATTCAATGCCAAAAAGCATTGGAGGTATCCCAGAAGATGACACTATTTTGCCTTATTGTGTTAAGCGCACCCACAAGAGCCATACCTCCTTATATGGTCTAGACTCTAGTATAGAACCAAGTATAGAAGATGAGCACATATATCAAGCATGACACCCAATGTTGCTTGGAGCGGAAATGCCATTTTCCAAAAATCCTATGGAGCAGAGCTTCTGTTTTATATATATATATATATTAAAAAAACATGTAGAAAAACAAATTAGCTGCAAAATATATGAAAACAAGCATATTTGTACTACTTTGTATCTATATGCGCCCATGCTTATGGTTTACTACTGAAGTTGCTTCTTCCATTTCCTTATGCCCATCTCTTGATCCAAGGGTTGCAATTCTCTACCTTATTGAGACCTTTTCAGTGTAGTTAGCATACACTCTGACTTTCCATAATAAATCCAAGGAAAACCGGCGTTGATGCCTCTGTATATCATCTTGCATATTCCAAGTGAGGATCATCACAAGGGACCTTCAATACGATTTATTCGTTTGTTTTTTCTTTCTTTAATGTTAACTTAGCCATTACTAAGTTTTTGTACCTGTAGAACACTTTTATTTGACCATGTGTATATTCATTCAACAGGGAAAAGTAATACTCCCTGCACCTTCATAGCATATCATTCAAACGAAATAACAATAGAAATCCAGGCTCCAACAACATTCAATAGAGCACTAGATTTACCTGTAGAAACCCAATGTGAGAAAAATCTAACATTTAAAGGAGGTTGTGCCTATGTACTCAACTCATATACAGAAAGCAGTGCAAATCACAAAATGGTTTTATACGCGCTATGGAACATACAGCTACTATGATTTGGCTTCCACACTGCTCCTACAACGTCCAATCCTCTACTTTGCAACTATTTCATAACTTATCTTCCTACTCTAGATTTATCTATCAAACCCTCAACATCCCGATCTTACTGCTATTCTGTGGAACAATCAAAACTATCGAAAAATATCCCTTCCTCCTCCTCCTCCTTAAACTCTTGCATGCCTGTCGGCACCAAAATCTTTTCAGTTTCCCACCAGAAAATATGAAATGAAATAACCAGAACTACCCATGCCCTTTGCTTGTCCATTTTCCATGTGTCAACGACATGGAATTGATGTGGAACTGACTGGCTATGATGGCTATGAGTTGGCAGTAAATGGCTTCCAGTTCAGATTGTCTCGTGGCTCATTCGTTGTCCATTGATGACAATTTTTGGGTTACTGAAATTCATCATGTGTGTGGATCCCAGTTAAGGATGTGAGAATTCAGGATATGGGAGGTAAAAGAAAGATGCGGAGATGCACAAGCATTCATGAGTGCGATGGCAGGAGCTTCTGCTTTTTCGGATCACTTCCCGCCTCACACCGCACATGCAGCCTGCTTCAAATTCCATTTTTTTTTGGTTCTTGTTATAATTTTTTTTCCATAAAAATAGCCTAGGAAACAAATTGTTTTTCCATCTAACTTTTATATTCAACCCTTTTCCTGTAAAATTTTACAATAATAAGTTTTTCATGTATTTTCCAATTTTTTATTAATATTCTTTTTGTTAAGATCTTTCCAACGAGTTCAATTTGCAGCGAAGTATAAAAAAACAAATAAATTCGAAATCCATTTCGAATAAGAGGGATATCAATAGAGGATGATCAAAATACTGAAATTAAGATACAACTCCAAATTTTAGTACTTTAATTTTAACATTGTGACCTTGAGCCCCAATACTATCACGCTTTACGTACAGAGATACTTCTTTCTCCAGCGGTATTTTGGTTTTGTAACTGCTTTTGGAACAATATCTTCTCTTGGTATTTAATATATATATTTATTTATTTTTTCAAAAAAATCTTAAAATTTAATATGTAAATTTTTATTATAAGATAATATAATTAATGTATATTTATTATAATTTTATATTTATTAAAAAATAATTAAAAATAGAAATTTTAACATATATTTAACTCAATTCTGAATTATGATACATTTATGTGGACTTTTTCCTTTTACAAATTTTAAGATATATATAATTAAGTTTAGACAGTGAATATGAAATTTTTAAAGTTAAAAAAAAATTAAAAACAAAAATTTCACCTACTTTAATATATTAATAAGTACTTTAATAAAATTAATAAATATTTTAAGGGAAACAAGTGTGGGAGGTTCTTTATTATCCAGAGGAAATTGAGAATTGGATTTTTATTGGAATATAGGCATTGTCACCAACAATAAGGTCGAAGCATATGTAATATATTGGGGGATTCAGCTTGTAAAGCAGAGACAAATTTCCAATCTGAACATAGTCGGGGATTCCAAAAATACCATCAGATACTTTGTCTCTAACTCTTCTCCAAAGGATATAAGTTTAAAAGTGTTGGTTTATCGTATAAGGCTCTCCTGTTGAATCTCAATTTTCAATTTCTTCATGTTTACTGTCATAATAACTCAAACGCTGATGTAATGGCCAACAAAACCATAGGGAAAGCTCTTGGTCTTATGGGAGTTAATGGCGTTGAGCATTTGGTTACCCTCCCCGTGACCATATGAATTGGCTTCGGGATGGGGTCTCTTTAGACCACATGGCAAGTTTCTTTTCTCCACGTGGTGGTAGTATGCATGAGACAAGACATCATCTTGTCATGCATTTAAAGACAAGACATGTTATTATGTTGCGAAGTTAGATACTCGCTCTGGATTGTGGGTGGAAGCATAGCTCAACGAGGAGGGTACGAGCCAGGTACTTATATGTTACCAGTTCAATGGATCTACTCCATGTGGGAAGCAAAGACATTATGGCAGGGAATAGCATTGAAGGAAAAGTAGAACGACGACTGGTAAATTTGGGTAGTGTCGTCGGCCTTTTTAAGGTTGCACGTGGCAAGCTCATGGGAAACTATCCGTTCAAGGAAATTCAGGTACACAACACTCAAAATTTTCATCTTAGGAATGATCTCCTGATTATTAATGGCGATGTGGAAGTCTCAGGGGGCGTATTATTTCATGACCTCCTAGTGGATGGTTTGGTTGATTGTGTGGTGTGTCCTGCTTTTGTTTCGGTCAAGTGTATCAAAAGTTTGTTTGTGGATTTCTTAGTGGGCCTCGTAGGCTTACTGTTGGTGCTTGAAGATTACACTCTTGTCGTTTCCTCTTCGAGATTTAATTATGGGGGTAGAAATTCGTCGGGTGCGCTCCTTCTAGTTGACAGAGGTTTCCTCTGGGATTTCTCTGTAGTCGGTTTTGGGAGGATTGTAATCTCATTACATAGTCCTCTTTGTGCACAATTGTTAGCGCTTCTAGGGAATTGGGACATTATGGATTCTAGGGGCAATGAATTACAGTAGGACAAGGACATGGTTGAGAATGCATTTGAAGAAAGGTAGAGATTAATTATTCGGTCCTGCAACTTTAGTTAATTTGTTTTGTTTGCTTTGGATACCTTAGTTCAACACATGGTCTTGGTGGGACAACTTCAACATGATGTTGATGTTTTTAGAAGCCAGATCAAAGCTCTATAGTTCCAGTTGGCACAACGGAATGTGGATCGGGGGAATTCTATTCCTGGTAGGAGTATGGGTGGTGAGGCAGCGTCAGAATCCAACTCCAATTCCAGACTTAAATGTCCCTGTGGCGTCTTCAGAGGACTATGTTCATCCTAGAATGGACCACGATAAGCATGGAAATGACAATGAGATGAATTATGATGCAACTCCTTGAGCATGTTTTGTTTAATAGTATGTATTAACGATATTTTTTACCGAGTTTGTAATGTTCAACATAGCAATGGTGTTAGAATATGGTTAAGTAATAGTAGAAGAACATAAATTATAGTGGTTTAAAGCTCTAACTGCGTTGGAATTTTGTTATGAACTGAGACTCTCTTTTTGTATCAAGTAATTTCAACCACCTCTTTTTAATGATAAAAACAAAGTTAATAAATACTTTGAATACTTGAAAAAATTAATAAATACTTTAATAAAATCTATACATAATATAAATTCATTAATAAAAATATCTATATAATAAAATTATTTATATAAAAAGTTAATACATACCCCAATAAAATTTATACATAATATAAGTTCAAAATAAGTTCAAAATGATTGTGTTTAAATAAACATTAATAGTTACTTTTTAATAACCATTTACTAATTTTAACATTTAAGAACACTTTTATCACATTTTGTATTCTAGTATTTTAATAGTTACTTTTTAATAACCATTTACTAATTTTAACATTTAAGAACACTTTTATCACATTTTGTATTCTAGTATTTTAAAGGTTTAAAATTCGAAGACCATCTTTGTATTATTATATCGAATATTGGGATAAATATTTTAATATTTTATTTTATAATTTTTATATTATTTAAAAATAATAAAATATATAAAGTTATTATTAAAAAAAATTGTAAAAAGCTCTTAAAAGCTTTCATAAATGATTTCTTTAAATTTAAATTTAACATTTTAAAATCAAAGTGAGGATGTTGATACTTTGAAGTATTCATGTATGTTCTCTTGAGGATGTTGATACTTAGAAGTATTCATGTATGTTCTCTTGAAACTCAATATTTCAAGAATAAAAAAAGGGCATTAAACATTGTGGCGTTCATGTCTAGTGTTCCCAACCACATGATTAGTCACATGATGAGGAGTCACTAAACATATATTAAAATTTTGATTCTTAAGAAACCATTTTAACGAAATAACTCAAAGATGGTTTTTTATAAAGGCTCGAAATTAATTAAAAGTATGCAAAATAAAAATAAAAAATATATATCAAAATATACTAGCATGGAATGACAAGAATTCATGGCAACCAAATACCCATGACCACATTTAAACATAATCACACAACATGCAAAATTCGTATATTTCCATGATAGAAAATTATATTAAATTGCAAAATCACAAACAAAGACAACACTTACCTCATTTAACATAGATGTCCAAGAAACTAGTTGTGTATAAGTACTTTTCCATCCAAATGTAGGTATCCAAGGTCAATACCACCCACAAGCTAGGCTATGAAGCCACTAGGACGAAGGAACCAAGCTACAGGTTTCTAGCTCACTCAACCCAACCCATTTGCTCATTACAAAGCACTTCATGCATCACATCCAACCATCAAACAACCATGGCACTATCTTCTACTACCCTACATGACATATTCTTCCCTTTCAATGCTTGTCAATATAGACAAAAAGAATCCAATATGATGTATGCCTTCTTAGAATAGTCAACAAGCAAAACACACACTTGGCTCTCAAGCATCCAATGAACAACAAATATATAGTAGGTGAAGGTTTCCTAGCTTGCCCAACCTCTATGCTCACCTATAACCATCTATCTCTCATCCAAAGTCCACAATTCCTCTTTCACGATGTTGATTTTTGTTAATTTCTAGATTGCTTCATGGTTAGCAAAGGAGAACCTAGCATGAAACATGTAGAGCATGAACATGAGATTGATAGAATGAATGGGGTGAATGAAAATGAGAGGGTTGAGGGAAATGATAGTTGACTTTCCTTTTTTCAGGGAACAAAGTACTCTTATGCTTTCCCATAATGATTGTATTCAATCCATGCTCCAATAACAATGTGACTAGACTTCCCCACCAACCTCTACATGCATTTAATGATTGGATTTATAAGTCTATGGAGGTGGATGGGCTTCATTTAAAGCACATGATCATGGAAAAAATAGATTATATCTTAGGCTAACACTTGGCAATAGAGGATTATTGTCCCATAGCCCCCCTTTCCTCTTCCCCTTTGGTGGAATCCTAGTCGTTCTCATGCTCTCAATAGCCATCTTGGACCATTATATATTATATTCCATGGTTAACATATAAATAGCTTTGATTTCACCATGGAAATCCTACCACATAGTCCATAGAGGTATATTTATATCATCTACATTCATATCCATCCACTAGTCAACCCTTTCCCTTGAGCTTTGCACTAGGAATCTATACTATAATATTTACACCATTTATAGACAAGATCATTTATTTAAGCTTGCATGATTTGACTCCCACCATCATAACCATGCATTTACAATCTATACATAATCTGATCCAATATATTCTAGGGGTCAAAACCGAGGTACTTCATATATACAAATAAAAAGTGTATTGTAGCAAAATCAAACCAAATTATTGGCACAAGGAAAAGAACCAAAAAATCATAACTATCATTAATGTTTTGCACAAAGGAAGCACCTACAAAAAATACATTCGAAGTTAAATTAGACATGTGTAATCAAAGCCACAAGATACAAGTCATTATCTTTAGGCTTGGGCCAGTTGGATGTTTCTGGCAATTCATCAACAATCGACAACATCTATCTATCATTATTCTTCACCTTAGGTAGTTTGGACACATTAGAAATGACCAAAAAGATACATGGCACTTCATCATCTAATGGAAATCAAGGATCTCTACTCTATGCACACATCTACTTAAGATTGGATGATGAAGGACCTTTATTGGCCCAACCCTTGAGGAGACATATAATATGGTTCTAATTACACGCGATGAAACTCATACTGTGATTATGTAATATACCAAATGGATGTGACAAAGAGCCACCACAAATGAAATGGGACGGACCCATATTCAATAGGATAAAAATATATATCATAAATTATCAAATACCATATATGAATGTCATAAGTAGTTAAGAAGACTCCTTATATAGTGCCTAACACACATTAAGAAACACCACTCTAGCTAATAATTAATATAGATAATGTAATGTAAGTTATGTTTATTACATGACACCACTCTGAAAGATGCATTAAGAAACACCACTCTAGCTAATAATTAATATAGATAATGTAATGTAAGTTATGTTTATTACATGACACTACTCTGAAAGATGCATTGTACTTGAAGTAGTTGAAGAAACAAGATGAAGAATTGTCCAAAAGTTTTAAACAATATTATCACATTATAGAAGGCTAAAGTCATCTTGGGTCAATTTTTTCTAGGGTTGTATGTTGATAGGGATTTTGAATGAAGTTCTTAAATTTCTACTCTAGGTATATATTAGGTTTTGCCTCAAAGCCATTGAAATTTCAATTCTTCAAAATATAAACAGAATATTATGTTTGATCAAAGTAATGTAAATGTTGATAAGTTGACTAGTCATTAAGATGATAATAAGATATCCTTGTAACCTGTTTCTTGGTGGTTTGATACTCCCATTTCACTTTGAATTAAGTATTTATGTTAAATCCATGACAAATGAAAGGGCATAACCCCATATCCATTTATATAAAAATTATATATTAATAAATGATTAATATGTCAAGATATGAATGTCATAAGTAGTAAAGAAAACTCCTACCTAAGAGATATATCCATGCTAAGAAACAACCTTAGGTAATAAATAATATAACTAATGTAACATAATTTATGCTCACTAAAATGAGCCCTACCTTAGTAGTTGTAAATTCTCAACATCTCGAGATCATTTTTCAACTTGGCATTTAACATGTGAAGAAAAATTGAGTATAACATAAACAATGTCAAATCATGTAAAGAAAATATCTGACTCTTCTTTCTTAAACTTACTTATTTTTCAAGTATATCATAGAGATTCAAAAATAATTTTTACTTTTAAGACATATCAAACTACAAAATAATTCACCATCTAAACTTATTTGTCGTTGAATATGGTTGCTTTCTAGGTTAACTAAGAAAGAGTAAAAGACTTGCACATGCCTTCCATCCATTACAAGGGAGCCTGGCCCTTTTAGCAAAATTTAATATAGATGCTAGTGAGTATCAAAATGGTCACATATACATGGTACGCCACTCCCACATGAAAGAGACATTGATTGACCAATAGAACTCCATGCACCAATGATTGGGAAAAAAATGAGCACTAGTGACAATTCCCTCATTGTTTGAATTGAAATAAAAAACTTGCAAAGAGATTAAACTAAATCCACCATGACATGTTTACCCTATCTAATACAAAATATGGGTTGAGCCAATTTTAACCATGTGTTGACTTTCATTTGACAAAGTGCTTTCTGCACACCCAAGCTCAATCCTTCACCAATGTTTTGGAGGGTTGACTGCCAACTTGAACAACAAAGATTCAAGAATCAGGGTTTAAATTTTGGCAAGAATAAACATATCATAATTATTCGATTGAAAGGTATTCTTCAATTGAATCCAACGAATCAAATCTCTACAGTCAAAAGGGAAAATATCATGAAGAATTATAATGTGTATTTGATAGAAGTGTGAAACCAAGAACTAAAAGCTCTTAGCAATAGGGAATGCCTTCATCAAGGATGACTAAAAACCATAAAAAACAATGTTCTTTGATAAAAAGTCATTTATGATATTTTTGTTTGGAGAACTTTCTTAGCCTTCCATCTCTTAGTGACAAATGAACCATTCATCTTGAGAAGAATATGCATAATTACAAAGAAAGCTAAAAAGTTACTTCCTCTATCTCATAAGGAACTCAAAATGATATACAATTGCAAAGCATCAACTTTCAAACTTTATTTCTTTTTTAAAGATGTGATAATGCATTTAGCTCATAAAACAAAACTTTGTTTATGCACATTCATCACTCTTAAGTCTAATTTTTTTTGGAATGTTGTAAATATTTCAAATAACGTAATCGAAACCTATCTTCCTTTCCTAGTTAGCCCAAAAAAGACATCTTGAAACTTTCACTCTTGAAATATGTCATTACTAAGAATCAGAATCATAAACATAAATAATAACAAATATGGATTGCACTAAAGTTTTTAGTGCAAATATAATATTGTGCAACTGAACGTTGTTATAAGGATTTTTTTACATAAAAGACTAAATCCTTATTCACGACATACCCATGTAACTATTTTGAAAATGACAAAAGAGCAAGGTTCTTTCTTATAAAGAAGCAAATTCTTTGAAAGAATGAACAAGAAGTTCAATGCTTTGCAAAATGTATTGGGTTAATATATGCCTTGAGGGTTGTATGCAATTGTTTGTAGTATAAAAGAAAGATGAGAAAGGAAACTAGTGAACAATGAATAAATAACTAAATGCCACCACTTTAAAGGTTCGAGGAAAGATTACAAAGAAATCATAACTAAATGCCACCACTTTAAAGGTTCGAGGAAAGATTACAAAGAAGCCATGCAAAGTTAAGTCTCAAAAGTCAAGGTTTAAACCAAAAGCAACAAAAAATTTCAAAGGGAGAGGCTACAAACAAATCAAATCAATGGAATCCAATCATTGGGTTAATGAGTGGTTAAATGTTAATCATTATGGGTTTTTATTTTTAAAAAGGATTAATATGATAAAAAGGATTATTATTTCATATATTAAAGAAAGTTGCATAGCAACTTGTGTTTGTTTGTCTTTGTTTTTAAAGAAATTTATATAGTTTTTTTCTTATTTAACATATTAATTTAAAAACATTAAAACATCACATGCTTTTTAATGGTGTAAGCTTGTTGCCACTTGAAATATGTTATCTAATATAAATATAGAGCATATAGACACATTCTAGAGTTTGTTTCTAAAAAAACATAACTTCTAGTTATGTTTAATAAGAGTTATGCCATTTAGAACTTCTAGTTATGTTTAATAAGAGTTTTTGTTTATTTATATAGTTTTTTCTTATTTAACATATTAATTTTAAAACATTAAAACATTACATGCTCTTTAATGGTGTAAGCTTGTTGCCACTTGAAACATGTTATCTGATATAAATATACAACACAGAGACAAATTCTAGAGTTTGTTTCTAAAAATCATAACCTCTAATTATGTTTAATAAGAGTTCTGCCATTTATAACCTCTAGTTATGTTTAATAAGAGTTTTGTTATGGTTCCCATGTATGAAGAGGAGGGCTAGTCTTCTCAACTTCTTGTTAATATATTTGTCAATAATGTCAATTTAGTGAAGGAACTTTCTTTAATAACTACAAATATAGTGTTATATATCCTTGTAGTGGATTATCCTGGACAAAGTTTCTTGATATGTTTCAGATGATGATGTTGTCATCCTAATGTTTGAATGTAACACCCTGTTTCCCCCAGATTGTAAATATAACTGAACTGGCCAAGGACTATGGCAAAACTCATAAGTATGAATATGTGTTGTAAATGGACCTGCAGGAAGAGGTCAATGAATGTAAATGATAGTTTGAATTTATTGC
>ML800464.1:189549-204945 GCA_009831015.1 Picea engelmannii | reverse complement strand
AAAATCTTGAAAAATCTAGAGGAAAACATGGGCGAATCAAAGGAAAAGGGAAAGGAAATTGAAGAAGGAAGTAAAGAGATGACAAAAGAAAAAGAAAATCTAGGGAACCCTTCCAAATATGATCAATCCAAAAATGGAGACTCTACTCCAAGCAAAACTCCTCTTCTCCCACCTTTAGAGTTTCCAGAGAAAGAGGAAGGAAATCTAGAAGAATATGAGCTGGAATTAGAAGCAGAGGTAACTCAAACTATTACTCAGAAGAAAGTAGGAAGGGAATCCAATCTCAACAGAAGAGAAAATGAAGCAGACAGGGACAAAGAGCTAGGAATTCAAACCACTCTGGAAGGGATCCTCAAAAAGGATTCCAAGCAAGGGAAATCGCATGGACAAACGATGAAAAGTGTGCCCCAATATCAACCCTCCAAAGGGGGCATCAAAATCAATTGGAAAATAATGAAGTTAATCTCCTCGAACTGTAGAGGATTAGGTCGTAAAGAAAAGAATGAAGGAATGGGAAAATTGCTTAGAAGTGAAAAACCTCAAATCCTTTTGGTTCAGGAGACAAAATTAGGAGAGTTTGAAACTCTCGATGAATTGCAGTATATATGGAAAGAAGTAATGGAATCGCGCTAAGCTCAAGAGGAGCCTTTGGGGGAATTTGCGCAATATGGAATTATGATCTCTTTCAGCTTGAAGAAAGTCACAAAGCAACACAGTGGATAATGGTTAAACTGAGTCATCTTCCATCAAATATGATCTTTCATATTTTTAATGTATATATGCCAAACAATTATTGGGTAAAAGCAGAATGATGGGAGTCTCTTTTAGGCCTGGTGGACATGGGGCTCACACAAAATTGTATAATTATTGGGGACTTTAACACCACAATTCATATGAAGGAAGAAAGAGGGGGATCAATTGTTCAGGATCCCTTAAGGGAAAAAATGGAAGATATAATGGTGATCTTAGATCTGGTGGATGTACAACCAATAAGGGTCATTTCACTTGGAATAACATGAGAGCGGGTCCTGGACACATTGCAGCCAAGCTAGATCGCTTTCTTATAAGTAGTTCATTTTTCTCTCGTCTAGGAATAATTTCTTCATCAATCATCCCTTGGGCTAGCTCTGATCATTGGCCCATTTCTCTTATCTTTGCCAAAGAATATAATTTGGGCCCCATTCCATTTAGGTTCAACCCAATTTGGATGGAAAAATCATATTATTTTCCTTTAATTTCCAAAACCTAAAGCCAATGGATCATTGGATCTCCCATATCTATTTGGAAACAAAAATTAAAATTGACTAAAGCTACAATCAAGCATTGGGTAAAATATTCAGTTTTATCATTGAATATAGAAGTGACGGAGCATCAGAGAAGGTTGGAGGAAATACAAAAGTAACAAAACAAGCTAGAAAATCAGGAGGTACAACCTGAACTTTTACATCATGAGAAAATTGTTTATCAATCTTACTTAAAGTCCTTAAAATATTGAAGTTTATGGCTTAAGGATGGGGATAAAAATACCTTTTTCTTCCATAAGAGGGCAAGAGCTCGGCAATGGCGGAATAGGGTGGAGGAAATCAAGTCACCCACAAGAAAAGTAGTATCATATTTTGAGGAGATTAAAAATTGGGCAACCTCTCATTATAGTAAGCTATATGCAGGGGAAAGTAATTTGGATGAGGACTTGTGTGAGCAATTCATATCCCATATTCAAATGAAAATAATAGAGGAGGACAACCAAGAATTGAACAGGAAAGTGACAAAAGAAGCAATATTTACAACCATTCGTCAATTTAATCCAAATAAATCCCCTGACTCTGATGGGTTTACCATCCATTTCTACAAAGTTCAGGTCTATTATAAAATTTGATCTAATCAGGATGATACAATATGTGCATAAATCCTATCGGATGGGAGGAGCTACAAACTCCTCCTTCTTATCTCTTTTTCCAAAATAAAAGAGGGCCCCTACATTTGAAATATTTCATCCAATTTCTTTATGTAATGTGTATTATAAAATAATGGCTAAAATTATAGCAAACAAGTTGAAACCCTATTTGAATACATTTATCCTTCCAAATCAAGGAGGATTTGGAAAATAGACAAATATGGGACAATATTATCTTGGTGCAAGAGGTCGTTCATTCTAGTTTCATTCAAGGGGAAAAAGGCATGGTTGTAAAAGCAGACATGGCTAATGCCTTTCATAGAGTAAAGTACAACGTTCTTAAGGCAGTTTTGGAAAATTTTGGCTTCAACAAGGCCTTTATATCTTGGATAGCTACTTGTATTTCTAACCCCTGGATATCCCCTATGGTGAATGGTCGAACAACTTCATTATTCAAAGTTGCTTGAGGGATTAGGCAGGGTTTCCATCTTTCCCCCTTATTATATGTGATCAAGGTTGAGACGTCATTTGGAAAATTAGAATCTGGCAAGATCCCCTAAAGATCGGGGGGGACTAGGGGTTTGTGATCTTGAAGTAGTGAATCTCGCTCTTGGTGCAAAATTATTTTGGAGAATGGTGACTGGAAGAAGTGAATGGTGGAAAAAAGCCTTGGTAAAAAAGTATCTAGAGGGAGATCAAAAAATATGTTTGGATACTCCCCTCATTTAGTTAAGGGGTTCTCCGATTTGGAAGTGATACGAATTATTTTTAGCATGAAATGAGAGCGGAGATATAATAAAGAAATACACTGAGATATTGCAAGAGGTCCAATAATGTAACATAGATATATCAGATATATATAACAAGAGGCACATATATACAGTAATACACATTTTCTATTAAAGAGTGAAATGTACAGAACTGTAAAATTATAGAGTGAAAGACTCGCTAGAATGGTGGCAGCTTATCTCTGAGAAGAGATTTGATGGCTACACTCATTTGCAAGAAGATGACTATAATGAGGCTCGAAAGGTATTTTTTAACATAAATGGAAAAACCCTAAGCATCCAAAAACCTATCCCCCGGAAGATGAAAATCCAAAAGGTTTGCGTCCCCAATGTGGAGATGAAGCGCCAAAATTCATGTTGGCCTCGATGGTGTAAGTTGGTACAACTTCCCAGGGTCGTAACTTTTGCATACGATCTCCGTTTTAGGTGCACAATAGTCGGTTGGAAAGGTTTATTCGAGGAATACAGATTATGTCATCAAACTATAAGTTCACCTATAGTTTGACTATGACGAGCTCCATAAACGTTGTTTAGGGCCTCAAAACGACCCTGAAAGTTTAGGACTTGAAAATCTAGGAATTAACTATCAATAATGAAAAATGCATGTGAGCTAATTGGAATAGGTGGGTGGCCACCAATATCCATCTGGATCAATCCTCCCCCCTTAGGAAGAAATGGTCTCCATTTCATTGAGTTTTCATGGGAGATGGGAAAATGTTTGTTGAATCTAAACATTGGTGAGTTGTTTTCCTTGCTGAAGACATTGTATTGCTTGGCTTGTGGAAGGTTGTCGCGAACCTGATGTTGGAGGGGCTGGACCTTTTTAACTAGTCCGACTACATGAGATGAATGTGTGCAGAAGGAATATTTGTGCTTTTCTTCAATTTTTTTGACCTGTTTTGTTGGATAGAAGGGGCTTGAACCAAGGCCGTAGTGGTCATAGTTTCCTTCGGTTCATTTCCTTCCTGAGTCGCGAATAATTTAAACTTCATCGTATGAGAGATGACTTTGTTGCCCTGTTGTGTTGAAACAATAGTCATAACTACCTCTAGTATCATGTAGAGATGAGCCCCCAGAGTAACAATGACACTACTATTACACGTCAAAATTACTCAACTGGATAAGTGTCGCATATTCCTCTCAATTGTCGTAAGTGTCGCATCTTCCCTACAACTTTCACAAGTGTTGCAAGTTGTTCACGAGTGTCGCAAATGATGTTCGAGCATATTTCCATGTCGACGACACTAAGGAGGCACTTAAAACATCTCATATACTTGATCTAGAGAAGAGGAATTGATTAACTGAAATCAAAGAACTCTTGACACTTGAGAAGAGCTCTCAATCAAAGGTTTTGGGGGTGAGCGCTCCCCTATATCAGTCTTAGGAGCACTGGCGCTCCCCTACAAGGCTTCAGGGAGCGTTATAACGCCCCCCTGCCCCCTCTGAAGGAGCGTTATCCACCTTTTGAGCGCTGACGCTTCCCTCAAGCTTCCTAGGGAGCACTACAACGCTCTGATGCCCCTTTTGAAGGAGCGCTGCCTAATCTGAGGCAGTAGTTGTCCCGTTGAGGAGAATAAGGGGAGGATCTTTCAAGATTAGAAGGCAGTTGCATTCAAATTCTTGGTTTCATCAGGAGATCCTTGATCTAAGGAGGAGGTTCCTCAACCTGTTCTAAAGATAACTCAAGAAGTTAAGCTCCTCTTAACCTATATAAGCAAGCTCTATGATGGTGGAAAGGGGAAATAATTGCTAGCATGAAACCTATGATCTCGTAGGAAACACACAGTCAGCCAAAGGAGAGTGATCAGTGAAGTTGTTTTCATCCAGGTTGTGGATCTTTCGAGCAAGGGTGAGACGAAGGGGACTTGACGAAGTTGTCGCATTTGCATCTACGATTGTAAGTACTGATGTCATTATTCTCATTAATATGACACGCTTGGCCTATTTCTTTCTAGTTCGTGTCTGATGTTACATGAACTTATCATTGATAGATAGATATGTTTTCAAGCTAATATCAATAGAGTAGGAAGTGGTCGTATCTTGTTTGTCCACAGAACTCAGCGAGGAGCAAAGGATCGGAGCGTGCAGAGACAAACGTCGATAAAGAGGTACTCATGTTCTCCTTCCTTCTTATATGTTAGTTTAGACAGATTTGAAAGGAAGTCAGTGTCCACGTTAAGAATTTTTTGTCTTAGAGTTAGGGTCAAGCTCTTAGAGGCAATCTACCTATCCGCAGGGAGATTTTCCTACAACAACTACGAGGACGAGACTCATAAACAACATGGCGTTTCCACATATATGGTTGGCCCAAAATAACATCAAAAACATCCAGCAGGTAAATATCACACAATACCTCATCCTTGAAGGGCTTGATATTATTGGACAAGAGAAATTATTAGATGACATTGAGATCTCGTCCCTGGCGAAGCCACCCGATGTTGTATGGTTGTGGGTGTGGTGTTGTTGGCAATTCCAACTATTTGACGACCCTTGTTGAGATAAGGTTATTTTGTCTTTCGTTATCATCAATGAAATGCAACGTGATATCCTTCACCCACATATATGAATGAAAGAGGCGATCCCCCTCTTCAAGATCTGTTGGTGCTTCTGGTTGGATTGTTGTGGTTGCGAATGGAAGAGGTGATCCCCCTCTCGACCAACAATGACTATTTTGAACGACATTCATCGATGTTGTTCCAGGGGATTTTGTGGAAATCGCATAACTTTCTAGTGTCATTCTTTGTCTTTCCCTTACCCTTCTTTTTATGTGGCTTGGACTGATTTTCGAGAGGCTTTTGTTAGGGTCATCTTTATCATACTTTGGTTGTTGCAGATTTACAGACTCAAACTCCTGTTTTTTCTGGTGCTTAAATTTCTTCTCAATTTTGACAACATATCGATTAGCAGCTCCCAACGATGAGATTTCCAAAAACTCCATTTCAGTTTGGATTTAACTGTGCATAGCCCCACAGTATTTCAAAACCAAATGATGCTCAGAATTTTTGATACCCATCTTGGTACACAAGGTATGGAAGGTATTGGTGAACTCCGACACTGCTTGGCTCATTTATTAATGCAGCGTGGTCCATCTCATGTACTAGTCTTCATAGTTTCCAACATGGTAATATTGTTCTTTGACGACATCTACGAAAGATTCTCAAGTGGGTTCAACATCGAACAGTTCAGAATCCTCTGTGGAAATTTGCTCATAGTAAGTTTCCCACCAATGTTTGACATGGGGGAGAGCCTTAAGGAGCACGAAGGTGATATTTTCCCTCTCGAAAAAATTGTGCACATAGAAATAACCTTCTAACACATTTAACCATTTTTATAGATTATCCACATATAATTGACCTTAAAATATGGGAATATCAAAATTAAATTATACCTGGAAAGAAGTGGTGCCTCCAAAGTGGTTGCTTGAAGAAGATGCATATGTTTTTATCGATAGGTGTCGAAGGATTTGTGAAAAGTTCTCCATCATTTCATCCCTTTGTCACGTGAGAGCTTGCTCCAGCAATAGATTAATAGTATATTTTACTCCATCATTTTTATTTTCTTTTGCCATGGAGGGTTTCTTGGGCATGCGAGAGTGGTTGTCCTCAAGAGAGACAAGCTCGAGACCCAACTTTTTATACTCAGACCTCGTTGGGGACATGCACTGAAAAACGAACAAGAGCAACCTGCTATGATACCACTGATCTAGATTATTTTGAGCACGAAATGAGAGAAAATATATAATAAAGAAGTATACCAAGATATTGCAAGAGATCCAATAATGTAACAGAGATATATCTGATATATATAACAAGAGGCACATATATACAATAATACAAAATTTCTATTAATGAGTAAAATGTATAGAACTGTAAAATTATAGAGTGAAAGACTTGCTAGAATGGTAGCAGCTTATCTTTGAGAAGAGATGTGATGGCTACGTTCATCCGCAAGAAGATGATTACAATGAGGCTCGAAAGGCCTTTTTTAACATAAATGGAAAAACCCTAAAAATCCAAAAACCTAGCCACCGGAAAATGAAAAGCCAAAAGTTTTTCAATCCCAATGTGGAGATGAAGCACCAAAATTCATGTGGGCCCCGATGGGGTAAGTTTGTAAAACAACCTCTCGAGTCGTAACTTTTGCATACGATCTCCTTTTTAGGTGCACGATAGCCCGTTCGAAAGGTCTATCTGAGGACTACACATTATGCCATAAAAATCAGAGCGTCTCATCTTCTTATTTTGTCCTCTCTGCATTGGGTTCCAAGAAATGGAAAGCTTATTAACCTCTAACGAGATTTGATTCTTGGCTCTAATCCTCTCTGTCAAAATACCTCCTTTAATGACATTCTCCAATTGGATGATGTCTCGAAATAAGTTAACTTTATTTTATTTTTTGTTTGGTACTCTAACGATATTTGGAAGGATTGGAATTTGGGATTTATACCACCTCATCTTCAATATCAAGTTGATCTTCTTCTTTTAGTTCTCAAAGGCGCAGCTCTGGTGCCAATCAGATTTGTGTTTTCCTACCATCCTTTGAATCATGGTTTTTAAGACTTTATTAATAACTTCAACTTGACCATTGACTTGAGAATAGTAGGGAGACGAATTATCATGGTGGAATCCTAATTTATCACTTAATTCATCCATCATATGGTTGCAAAAGTGTGAACCATGATCAATGACTATGGCCTTGAAAAACCCAAATCTAGAAATAATATGATTGAATACAAAGAGAGCGGCAATCTTGTCATCATTTGAAAAGATAGGCATAGCCTCGACCCACCTGGTAAAATAGTCGACAACAACAATGATGTAACCATACCCCTCGACTGAGGTGGGCCTACACTGCATGAAATCTATGCCCCATTTGGAAAAGGGGTTGACAACGATGATTGGGTGAAGAGGAGTAGGGGAGAGTGCTTTTATGGATGGAAAACCTAACAAGGGGGACATTTCTTGATGACCTCAATGCAATCTTTAAAATTGGAGGGGCCAGAAATATCCAACGCGTAAAATTTTCTCGACCGTATCCATCCCAGAGAGATGAATGCCACATGCTCTGATGTGACATTCATTGATAACGTGTTCGACTTCGTCATGTTTGAGACATCATCTTAATATGGAATCAACGCCCCGATAGTATACAGTATCGCTATTGGTAATGTAATGTCGAGCATGGTAACAAATGCAATGACAATCATCACGAGAGAGATCGGGTCAGAATATTTGGGTTTGGAGATACAAGGTGATATATCCATACCATGGATCAGATGTACTGATAAGAAATAGTGATTCTTCAAGAAGGGAGTCACTGGGCTCGAGTTCCTCATGAGTACAGGGAATATCGCACATTAGCTCGGCAAAAACCAACGATTTTTTGGATTTTTAATTTTTGAATTCGAGGTCGAATTCTTGAAGGATGACAATCCAACGAGAGTACTTTCCCCCAAGTACTTGATGCGTGAGAATGTCGTACATAGGGTTCGAATCCGAAATCACAGTGGTTTTGTGGAGCAGAATATAGTGACGAAATGTCTAGACAGCGATGACCGCTGCCAGAGCCAACTTTTCAACATGTAGATAACATGTTTTAGGGCCAACAAGGCCCTTATTCAAAAAATATATGACATGTTCTTGGATCTCGTCCATTTCTTGGACTAAAACCATAGCAATGGTGGTAGTAGAGGTCTGGGGGGTGAAGCAATGGAGAATTTATCAATGTGAACTTCAAATCATCAAATGATTGTTGGAATTGGTCATCCCAAAGGAAAGGGACGCCTTTCTGCAACAATCGCATGAATCCCTTAGTTACCTCTGCATAATTGCGGAAAAAATTACGCAAAAAGTTTTCCTTCCCTTGCAAACTTTGAAGTTGGTTAAGGGTTGTAGGAGGAGGTAGTGAAAGAATAGCATCGACCTTTGAAAGATCAACCCATATTCCTTATTTGGAAACGACGAAACCTAGTATTTTACCAGTTTCGACACAGAAAATGAGTTTGTGTGGGTTCAGGCGGATCCTGTAATGGTGACATCGAAGAAAAATGGCTCTAAGATGTGCCATATGGTCCTCACAATGATGTGATTGGAAAGAAAGTCATCGAGGTAGGGATTCATGATATGTTTAGTGTTGTGGAAAGCGTAAGACATGGCCCGCTGGAAAGTAGCCCCAACATTTTTAAGGCCAACAGGAATTTTGCAGTAAGCAAAGGTTCCCCATGGACAAATGAAGGTAGTTTTGTTCTGGTCAGTGAGGAGTATCTCGATATGCTTGTAGTTGGAGAAGCCATCCATAAAGGAGAAGATGACACTTACCGTGCAGTTATCGATAATCTGGTCGATAAAGGGTGTGGGGTAAATTTCCTTAGGATAGGCTTTGTTAAGATCCTGATAATCGATGCATACTAGAATGGTACCATGTTTCTTCGTGAAGAGAATGAGATTGGAAACCCATTCCGTCAAGGGGACAGGGTAAATAAAGCCATCAATAATTAAAAGTTTATTTACTTCCACTTTGATTGTCACAGTTTTCTTGGGATGCACAAGGCGTATTTTTTGGCAAACGAGTTTGGCATTCAAATAGGTCTTGATCGCATGTACGACAATAGATGGATCAATACCCAAAATTTCCTCGTAACTCCAAATGAAAACGTCGTGAAATTCCTTGAACAAGGATGTATATGCATGGATTTCTTCAGGGGTACAGTTCTTGCTAAGGTGGATGTGTTCCATGACACCTGGTTTTACAGATATTTCAATTGGAAAGGTTTCAGTATTAGTGGTCAAAGTCCCCTCAGATAGAGCCAGAACGAGTGATTCAGTGTGGTCGACAATATCAGACACAATCCTGGGTTGAGAAGTACTCTCTGCCTAATATGGTGGAGTAAACAAGCCCAAACAATGATGGGCAATGGCCCGAGGGGTGTCGTAAAGACTCGAGATCTCCATGATTGACTCATCGAATGGAAAATTTTGCAGGAGATGGTCAGAAGAGGGATCCAACCAGGATGACAAAGAGTGAGGTTATGACACCATCGAAGAGGGGTCAGAAGGATAAGAAATGGAAGAGGTGCTTTGAATGGCATGATAGGCTGCCTTAGTCAGACTCAGTGGCATGGTGTCACCCAACAAGTCAAGCTCAGACAGATGAGGCATGATCCAAGAAATGACAAATCCGAGGGAGTGGGATGCCATGGATGAAATCATGTTAATTGAAGAAATCGGGTCAGTAGGGGTAGCAGTGTGTAAGGGAAAATTTCCCATAAGGGCAGAGTCTTTAAGAAGACTGACCCCTACACTCTTGTACATTATTTGTGAATCTCTTACTAAAGGTACATTATTTGTGTTGTTGGGGGTAGTATTCGGTAGGAAATAGTCGAGTTGGTCAATTGTTACAATTTTCTCTTAGTGAGGGAACTGCAACAAATGGAAAATCGAGGACACAACAATGTTCATAGCGTAAATCCAACTGCAACCAAGTAACAAGTTGTAATCAAGGGGTGCATCAACCACTTCCACCTCTACTGAAGTGGTTTTCCCCCCACTTCCACAACTAGCTAAGTTAAGGGCCCATACGATTTAAACCCACATCCATCAAAAGCCTTGAGGGTGGTGGGGGATTGGTTAAGACTAAGAGAACCGACAAATTTCCAACAGGATAACGACATGATGCATGTGGAGGCTCCTTCTTCCAAGATGGTGCGATAGATTTTTTTCCCATGAACACTGGCTTGAATCTAAAAATCGAGTTGGTGGGAGAGCTTCGCTTTAAAATATTTCAGATTGAACATGATAATATTGGATGAATCGAGTTCTACATCTCCAAAGGATGACAATAATGTTTTACATGAAAGAGGTGCCACATGAAATAGGTTTTCATGGTGCAAGGTGCTTGTGCCAAATCCTCAACAATGTTGTAATTTTGAGTGGCACGAGCACTTGAATTAAAATATGACTTACGAATAGTGCCCTTTAGTGGGTGCAATATTGAGTCAATGATAGGCTTCTCTATATGGAGATAGTCGGGAAAAGGAGGAGGAATCGATGAGGTGGAGGTTTTATTAGTATCATCCCCAGAAGTAGTGTTCTCTGGAGCAGTGTCATAATTCTTAGCTCTAGTGGTGAGGTTAACAATATTACACATGAAAACTTGTTAAGGTCAATGGGCACTAGAAGAAAGATCCCCCTGAGGAGGATGACATGCATTACCCCCTTGCGGAGGGGCAAGATTTTGGGAAACCATTTGTTGCTGCTGAGGGGGAAAGGGATCAGTCAATACTACAGGTTGAGTTTCTCCTTTGAGAAATTTAGTGACTTCTTATCGGAAGGGATAGTCTCACATATAATCGTCCTCTACACAAATGAGGCATGGATACTTGGATTCATGTTTAGGCTTGTTCTCAATAGTTGGATCAGGAGTTTTATTAGCCTTCTGTGGGTTTGAAGATTTTTAGATTTCCCCTTATTCTTTTTCTTTCCTCTAGGTTACTAGGATCAACTGGATTGGATCGAATTCACCTTGAAGGATTGAGTAGAAGGGGAAGTAGATTTGGTGGTTGAAGCAGCCTCGGAAGGAGAAGGAATAGAATTTTGTGAGGTTTGTGATCCTTGAGATCTAGTCACAAGTTGTGTTTTGACATAACCAACCATGTTATCGACATGGGCATCTTGAGCGAGGCGGGATGGATCGGTCGATGGATGGGGAGCATGCGAAATAAGATCATAGAGGGTGTCAGAATGGGAATATACTAAGTCCAGGTATTGAGCACGACCGATAGCCTAATCCTCAGTAACAACACCTCCCATGGAAACATCTCGTGCAATAGGCGGTAGGAGAAACTTCGTGAACCAATCTACTAGTAACTGGTCCAAAATAGTGGTTTTATGAGATGTCTTCGCCTCCTCCATTCATGAATGTGATCATAGATGTGTGTGGAGGTGGATTTTTTTAACATGTCAAAAGATCAATACCGGTATCATACCAGATTTGCAATTGGAAGTGAGTGAGAAAATCCATGGCGAGGGAATTGAAGTCACCGAAAGAGTATTGTGTCAACTCAATGTACCATTTTTCCATTGGGCTCGTGAGTGTCTGTTGGAAAAGACGCAACCTAATGGAGTCATCCATTAAGGAGTTGGAGGAACTCCATAGATGGAAGGTCATAATGTGAGTATTAGGGTCTTCTCAGGGCTTGTCATCGAATTTCGGAATATCAAATGGTAATTTGTGAGGGATAGGTGGCCAAAAAGGATGGTGTCGAATAGGGTCGTTGGTCAATCTCGACAAATCAGGTAGATCTAGAGTGGATAGAAAGGGTAATTGGTGGTTGACCTGTGGGTTTTGGTAGTCATGATGAGGCATGACTTGAGCACCAGTGGGGATATGAACAGTCTAATGTGGCCCCCCCACAAATTATTTTTTTTGGGTTGTGTAGAGTGAGATAATCCTCCCATGAATGGTTGTTGAAAATAGGGTGGGGGCAGGTACAATCCAGTTGGAGGTTCAGGGTTGGATTGAGGTTGGGAAAAACCTACTTGGGTTATTTGAGGTTGGGGTTAGGTTGAGTCCACAGTGGATTGATAGTACATGGATATGATAATCTAGTGGTAATATTCTGATGACTCGCCTGATGGGTTTGGCCCCCAACTACATGATGACCCCCCACGGGATATGAAAGGTCACCCGGTGGTTTCCCACTAACTGGATACTGACCTCCTACTAAACCATAATTGTCATTTGGATTTTTCCTCGATGAAATATGATACTACATCAAAGTCCGAGCCTCTAATTGGAGGTTTCCCCTCGACGACGATGTAACGTCCCCGGCCATCAACCCCACTATCGGGCAATGCTACGACTGTGGAACATACACTTATATATAATATGCATTAAATCAAATTAACACATTTAACATAGAGTTACTTCCATCATAGACTTAAATAGAATTAACAGTAATTCAGACATGCAACGGAATACATGAAAATATACAAGCATCACAGACATACATTTTAATTGAAACTAAACACATAATGATACTTATCTTTGAAACTGGAGTAACACCACCTGTGTGCAGACCTTCTAGGAACCTCCCAGCCATAGACCACGATGTTCATCATGCTCAACAGTGGGTCACCCTGGAGTTGGGACTAAGCTCCACCCAGGGCAAGGGAATCCTAGACTAGGCTGAGGTTACAGGAAACTACATAGTGCAATTGGAAGGATTCTCTCCATGAGCCTTCTTACGCCCACTACTCGTGGACTCGCATTCCCTACATGCTTGTTCCACCCGGGAGTATACACCTTCACAAGCACAATCCATTGGTGCTTCACCTCCCTCTTTGGGTCTCGACAACAGGTCGGATAAGGAATTCTCAGAGCTCTGTAGTTGGTGTTGGACTCTCTCTGGGAGAAAACCACTTCCCATCAAACTCTCTCTCCCCTGGAGAGAGTTGCTCACAGGCCTGACAACCTGCCTCTTCGATCTACAACCACCTCTCTCACCTGGAGAGAGTGTTGCTCACAGGCCTGATAACCTGCCTCTTCAATCCACAACCACCTCTCTCACCTGGAGAGAGTGTTGCTCACAGGCCCGAAAACCTGCTTCTTCGACTTAGTTCCAACACAGCACAGACAACAACAAGGGCCAGCAAGAAACAGATGACGATAGCATACCACACTCAATCAAGGAACTCTGTGGCCACAACAACCAACGGTTATGACTCAACACGACACAGACAATTACGGGGGGGGGGGCTCGAGCTTCACAAAAGGCATGCCTCAATCCACAGGTCTGCCACTGGTTTCATGCACAGGCTTGGCTTCACGGTTACCTCGTTCTAGATATGCGTGAGGGTATATAGAGGTCAAATGCAAGGGCCAAAATGGGATTCATGGAGGATGGTAAACAATGGTCAGTTCTCGCAGGCAAAACCGGGTTCAGACGGAGGATGTCGAAGAATGACCAGCGAAATTAGGCGGAGGAATGGTTAGCCCACCTCCAACCCAGCTGACACTTCAAATTTTAACTACATGCGCCCAGGTCGACGCTTGTTTTCCTGGAGATGCATGCACTCCACTTCACACACGTTCCCTTTTTCCCAGGGACTTAGGACAAAACATAGTATGTCCACCTTAGCCTTCAAGAATTAATATTAAAATATTATTCCTTTAGAGGTAAGCCCCCTAGATTAGCCCCTAGGCCCAAACACTTATCCCCCTCCCTTACCCACCTTGTGGAAGCTTAGTCCCCCATCACTCTCTTCGTGGTCGGTCTGCATGCAACAATGTTTACATTTTATTAATGATCTGCATAATTACATATACAAAATCAGGCTCCTGGCCTTTAACAACTAGGTTGTCCGGCCTAATAAACACATAAGACCACCGTCTTATATACACTTGGTTCATGAGCATATAAACATAATTACAATTCATAATGTAATTGGGGCTCGTCCTTGGGGATATTACGATCCCCTCCCGTTATTTTTGCATTGTTCTTAGTGCAACTTTCACACAGCATCAGCAAGATTTCCAAAATCTTCAAAAAGATGCGGGTATTCTGCCCGCATAGCGTCTTCATGCTTCCATGTCGCGTCCTCAGGACCGTACCCGGTCCTCTAGAACTTTACAAGGCCTATGGCTCAATTTCGGAGCTGTTTTCTCTTCCGGTCTAATATGCACACCAGATGCACTTGCAAGACGCCTTCTTGCTCCACGTGAATCACATTCCAATCGATTACATGATTAGCATCATGTATATATTTCTTAAGCAATGAAATATGAAACACATTATGTACAGTCATGGATACAGGTAATGAAAGCATATATGAAATGTATATATGTGTGTGTGTGTGTGTGTGTGTGTGTGTGTGTGTGTGTACACACAATTCTAATGACATTATAACATGTATACAATATACACAACAAACAATAAATAAAGAATTGTACTTATCTTTTGATTTGAGAATACCTTCCACCCCTGAGCAGGGCTATGACTCCATCAGAGCAATGGCTTCCCAAGATAGCCACAGTTCACAATCCATATCCACATGGTCTAGGCCAAGGTACCAAACCTCGGCAACACTCCAACCATTCAAACCTCAGCAGCAATCAAACCAATGGTCTCTCATTCCCCACATGCATGTCCCACCCCAGGATTGTACACCTTAACTGTCACACAGTCCATCGATTGCTACACCTCCCTTTCCTTGGGCTTCAACAACAGGCCGGCTCAGGAAGTCTCAGAGCACTGTGGCTCTCGGAGTTCCAACTACCCTCAGAGATTTACAATCAGCATCTTCCCCGAGCTACTCTTTGTATTCAACATTCCAACTTTAATCAACATCATCTCATATGCATCATCCACATGCAGTTATCATGACAAAACATAAAATAATTCATTTAGGACCTCCAATTAGTTCAAAAGGGAATTCGGATTTTTCCCCAAAACCCTAAATTATATTTCATAATTCATCGTGGTTCTTGCCATATTATGAATGCAACCATCCTTTTGATTTTCCACAGGCACCAAACTGCATACCATTTTCCTGCAAGACTTCATCTTGCATACTGCCTGTTATCCCCGATATCTAGGGATAACTAGGAGATCATGTCTCGAGGCCCACATGGTCCTAGACATGGAGTACCGAGAGCAGGAGTGACTTGAGCATGGCCCTGGAGGGCCCATCTTTCTTCTTCTTCGTCAGATTTGTC
>ML800464.1:129589-169599 GCA_009831015.1 Picea engelmannii | reverse complement strand
TAGTGTTGTATGTTGATGACATGTTGTTGGTAGGAAATAACATGGATGTTATCAAGGAGGTGAAATCACAGCTATCCTCCAAATTTGACATGAAGGATCTCAGTGTTGCTAACTTCATTATGGGAATGGAGATTAAAAGAGATAGTGCAAACAAGAAACTCTGGTTGAATCAGAGAAAATATGTTGAGATGATATTGCAAAGGTTTAATATGCATGGAAGTAAACTGGTCAAGGTTCCTATTCCTATAGGTGTAAATTTATCTGCAGATCAATGTCCTAAGACAGAGGAAGAAGAAGAGGACATGTCCCATGTTCTGTATGCCAGTGCAGTTGGCAATTTGATGTATGCAATGGTCTGTACTAGATCAGACATTGCACATGCAATGGGAGTTTTGAGAAGGTATATGTCAAAACCAGGGAAGGAGCATTGGACAGCTGTAAAGAGGGTCTTCAGGTATTTGTGTGGCACTACCAATTATGGATCGTGCTACTAAGGAAGACCAGGATTGGACAGAGTGGTGGACATACATGGCTTTGTTGATGTAGACTAGGCTGGAGATATGGATCACAGAAGATCTACAAGTGGGTATGTGTTTAACCTATTTGGAGGAGCAATCAGTTGGATGAGAAAAAGACAGGTTGTAGTGGCACTCTCAACTACAGAAGATGAATACATGGCAGCCACTCATGCAAGCAAGGAAGCAGTATGGTTACAGAGATTGTGTTTATGTATTGGTTTGGTACAACAAGCAGTTATATTAGATTATGACAATCAGAGTGCAATCTTCCTGGCAAAGAACCCAACTTATCATTCGAAGACAAAGCATATTAATGTTCAGTATCACTTTGTGAGAGACATGGTTGAGGAAAATAAGGTGTTGCTGGAAAAGGTTGACACTTTGAAGAATGTTGCAGATTTATTGACAAAGTCTGTGAGCACATAAAAGTTCTCCTAGTGTAGAGTAACAATGGGCATTGCTGCCCTGGATTGTTGACTATATAACCTTGTGGACCTTTGGATACAAAGAAAACAACAAGTGGGAGAATGTTGGGAATATGTTATATTCTTTGCATGTGTGTGTGTGGGTTCGACAACGGTGTTCGACGATCCCTCTAGCAATGCTCTTTGTGTCATGTGTGTCGGGCGCTTCCTAGGGGGGTCCCAAGGGGGGGCCAGGTCTTCCCCCCTGGTTACGCGCAGGGTTCAGAATCAGGCGGTTTTCTAAATTAATCCCAGATTAAGGGATTAGGGTTTTGGTATTTATGGAATACGTAAAAACATTGTATATATATTTTATGGTGAATGGTGAAATTCGATATAATTAATATAAGAAAGGTTTTCTCGGTTGAGGGTTTCCGGTATAAATCTTTGTGTACTATGTGAATGAGCCATTGATTAATTTATGTTTTTCTTAAGAATCTATATGCATTGCTTTACTTCACAGGTTTAAAACTTACACACAAAACACATAATAACAATAAACTATGAAACAATATCAACATTGTACAATTGGATCAATTTTCTCTGTTCTATTCATTTCAAAAAAAAAAACATGATCACAACTCTTGTCTTTCACAGACACATTACAATGAAAATCAGTCTAAAGACCAAGAAGTCTCTCTCTCGCTTTCTTTCTTCTATATGAAGACATCTCTAGCACTTTTATGTTTTAATGTAACCATTACATCTCGAATCCTCTTTTCGAGACCTTCCCCATCACAGCTTCCTTGCTCAATTCTGAGCCTTGAGCAAAAAGCTATGATCCTTTAAAACTTGTTCTTCTTCTCTGATGCACTTCTTATGCAAAGATCTCTTTTCTCTGAGCTAATGGCTCTTAAATATTTTTTGGACCCTATCACAAAGTTCTAGGTCTTCACTATTCTTTTGATGCGGGTTTGATCCAGACGAAACCCACCTGCTTCCTTCCTAACCCTTTTCCCTTATTTAACACAGTTTTTGGGCACTAGCCCCTATTCTCTCAGACCTCGACCCACGCGACCATGGATTGTGATCAAGCACTAGATCAATAGGTGCTTACTTTGGACTTCAGCTTCAGAAGTTTTCAAAGCACAACACAACAATCTCTCAGAGTTTCGAGTTACCGAACTCATGAAGTAGGGAAGATCAAAGGTCCACGTTTACCCAACATCCAACGACGGACACTCACTACAGAACCTCAGACGTGATGTTTGAGTTCTGGGACTTCGAGTCTTCAGGACTTCATGACTTCAGATCTTCGGAGCTTTGGAGGATCTCGCATCCGCACATCCGAACTGCTAATCTCTGAGCATTCCCAATTACCTTTGGTGATGTCATTACGTCACATCACTGAGCGCTCTTCCAATTGTGGGGGCATGTAACGACGGTTTGGAGTAACCGCCTTTCATCCCGTAATTTGTTTTTTATGCTGACATGTAACCCCTCGGTGAAACCGGGGTTTGGATTGCAGGACCGCTTTGGATAATTAACTCTGGGGCAACTTGGATCCCCATAATGACTTATGGCCATTGATCTTGATGTATCGTGATCAACACCAGTGTGAGTCCTCTATCCTTTAACTACGTTACGTAACCTCAGGGTCCCACTAACCCTGCTCATACAGAATTCCACGTGATGGAATACTAGCAGCGGACACGTGGCTTAGTCAGATGAGTGACACATGTCATGTTCCATACGAAATTTCGATCTTCTACGAGTTCAAAACCCACTGACACGTGGCGCACAACTCATGTGTCCATGTCAAACCAAGTGAAATTACCATGCCACGTCACTTCGGATTTTTAGACTTCGGAAGCTTTTACGCTTGCTTCCTTCAAATCTTCCAAAATCCGAAATTACGAACCTCTTTATCTTCCGAGGCCCACATAGTACAAATGTCACCAACCGAGGTGGTGGCACATGGCATGCCTAGAAAGGTCCACGTCACCCTTGGCGATGTCATCCGGCCCCACCACGTCTATTTTTTACTTCGAAACTTCAAGCTTCGGAGGTTTGTGCATCAATACATCCCACTTCTTCTGATCGTCGAACTTCTAAAATTACGATCTGCTCTTCTGCTTGATCCAACGGTCAAGCTCTTTTCTCTGATCTACGGTGTGGATCTTCCTATAGGACTTCAGATATTTGGGCTTTGGAAGTTTGTGCATTAGTGCATTCCACTTCTCCCAATTTCTGAACTCCGAAAGGCTTCCAGGATAACCCTTCTACACCTTCTCCAGATCTGATGGTCGTAAAGGATTTCCCTTCCTTCCGAATAGATCCTACGGTCCCAACACCACCAATGTTGTGATCTCTCTCTCTGTGGCCAAATACCACGTAATCTGCAGTTTTACGATACCGCTACTCCTCCTGAGCTTCGTAACACATCCAAGGTAACCTCTTGGCACTCAGGAACATTCTAAGGTCCAAAATTGGTTCCTCCAATCACAATTTCCACTTGAAACCTTGGGTCCAATGACCACTCACCCAACCCATCCAAGCTCTGCGTTGAAACCTTGGGTTAGGACTTGAGTTTTGTCCATTTTGACAACAAATCCTTTTGAAACTCTTGCTTCAACTTCCACTAACATGGCCCATCCAGGCTCAGTGTTGAAACCATGGCTTTGATACCATATTGTAACGTCCTTGTCCATCAACCCCACTGTCGGGCAACGCTACCACTACGGAACATACACTTATATATAATATTCATTAAATCAAATTAACACATTTAACATAGAGTTAATTCCATCATACAAACTTAAATAGAATTAACAACAATTCATACATTCAACGGAATACATGAAAATATACAAGCATCACAAACATGCATTTTAAATGATATTAAACACATAATGATACCTATCTTTGAAACTGGAGTAACACCACCTGCATGCAGACCTTCCATGAACCTCCCAGCCATAGACCACGCTGCTCATCACTCTCAGCAGTGGGTCACCCCCGAGCTGGGACTAAGCTCCACCCAGGGCAAGGGAATCCTAGACTAGGCTAAGGTTACAGGAAACTGCACAGTGCAACTTGAAAAATTCTCTCCAGAAGCCTTCTTATGCCCACTACTCACGGACACTCATTCCCCACATGCCTGTTCCACCCGAGAGTATACACCTTCACAAGAACAGTCCATCGGTGCTTCGCCTCCCTCTCTGGGTCTCGGCAACATGTCGGATTAAGAATTCTCAAATCTTCGTATCTAGTGTTGGACTTTGTCTGGGAGAAAACCACTTCCCAGCAAACTCTCTCTCACCTGGAGAGAGCTGCTCACAGGCCTGACAACCTGCCTCTTCAATCTACAACCACCTCTCTCACCTAGAGAGAGTATTGCTCACAGGCCTGACAACCTGCCTCTTCAATCCACAACCACCTCTCTCACCTGGAGAGAGTGTTTCTCATAGGCCTGACAACCTGCTTCTTCGACTCAGTTCCAGCACAATGCGGAAAACAACAAGGCCCAACAAGGAATAGATGGCAGTAGCATACCACACTCAGTCAAGGAACTGTGTGGCCACAATAGCCAACGGTTATGACTCAACACGACACAGACAATTACAGGGGGGCTTGGGCTTCATAGAAGGCACGTCTCAGTCCACGGGTATGCCACTGGTTTCATGCATAGGCTCATCTTTATAGTTTCCTTGTTCTAGAGATGCGTGAGGGTATAGAGAGGTCAAATGCAAAGGCCAAAACGGGATTCACGGAGGATGGTAAACAATGGTCAGTTCCCGCAGGCAAAATCGGGTTCAGACAGAGGATGTCGAAGAATGACCAACGAACTCAAGCAGAGGAATGGTTAGCCCACCCCCAACCTAGCTGACGCTTCAACTTTTAACTGCATGCGCCCATGTCGACACTTGTCTTCCTAGAGTTGCATGCGCTCCACTTCACACACGTTCCCTTTTTCCCAGGAACTTAGGACAAAACATAGTATGTCCACCTTAGCCTTCATGAATTAATATTAAAATATTATTCCTTTAGAGGTAAGCTCCCTAGCTTAGCCCCTAGGCCCAAACACTTATCCCCCTCCCTTACCCACCTTGTGGAAGCTTAGTCCCCCATCATTATTTCTTCGTGGTCAGTCTGCATGCAGCGATGTTTACATTTTATTAAAGATCTACATAATTACATATACAAAATCATGCTCCTGGCCTTTAACACCTAGGATCTTCAGCCTAATAAACACATAATCCCACCAACTTATATACATTTATCTCACCAGCCTATAAACATAATTACAATTCATAATATAACTAGGGCTTGTCCTTGGGGATATTACAGACGAATTGTCCCCCAACCAGATAGTGGCCTCCTACTTGAGGTTTCCCCCCAATAAGAGGTTGTCTTTGAAAATTCTAATGTCCCAAACCTGATGATTGACCTCCATACATAGTTATCCCCTCGATAGAATTTTGATGACCCACATGATTTTGACCCCCTCCTAAAAATAGTTCACTCAACAGGGGTTGCCCCCTGACGTAAGGTGTAGAAGGAGGTATTGTCAAAGAAGGCACATGGATGGACGAGACAATTTTTGTGGCCGTTGTCAGTATGTGAATGTGAGGCTCGGCTACATTCACTTGAGGGGGTTGGGAGACGGGATGAAGCACCATTTCTCCCTCCAATGGGGGAGGAGTAGGTGGTAAAGTTTGAGGGGGAAGTGGCGTGCCAAAGATGGGGTGTATGTGAGGATGTGTGGGAAGTATCCTAATGCGGTGGGTGAGGAATCAGGTTTAGAGAAACGTCAAACCTATCAAAGATATCATGTCCCAAGGGTGTCCTCCACACAGGTTGAAAAGGAGTCTTATTAGGATTAGGTAAACTAGATGTTTGTAGAGAGGTTGTAAACCTTATCAACAGATTAGGCTGTTATGATTCCAAATTCACAACGTCTTCAAACGGTTCAAGTGGTAATCAAGGATAATCAATTTCAAATTCTCCCAAAGAGTTTACCTTTACGAGAAGTGGACCAAGAGGATTGGTTAATGGTGGGTTTGCAGGAGGTACAAAACCTTCCTGAAAACTGGGTCCCTCAGGGCGATCAATCAAGGGAGTAGCAACACTCCCAGATTCAGAATAATTCTCCTCGTGAATGACTCCCTCCTAAGAGCGATCTTCGGGTGAATGAGTAGGCAAAGGATCATAATATTATGGAGGCAAACCGTGAATCCTTCGATACCTACATGGACCTTGGTCATCCAGAATGAATTATGACAATAACAATCATAGGACCAACTAAGGGAAGAAAACAACACATGCTAAAAGAATCTAGGAAACAAGCAAGCAAACCAAGACCTTCCCACAATGAAACCACTAGTTGGTGATGAAATCCAATTCGCAGAATCAAAATGAGAAGGGGTGGGGGTAAAGTGGGTGGAACAGTTATGTTGCTTACTTTCTTAATGTACTTTCACCCTCATGCAAGTTCCCACATGGGAGAACTGCAGGTTACCCTCCAAGGAGCCCAAGTGAGTTTGATCAACATCTATCCTAGGTACAACGAAGACTTTCCCCTTTGTTGTCACTTCGTGCAAGAGTTCTAAAGATGATGGTCACTAAGGATACCACTTACAACACAAGATCTTGGGGAAACAATCAACAATCAGGTTGTACACACAAGGGAAGGATTTTTAAGGCTCGAAATCCCCTTGAGAAGGCCCACACATGGTTGTCTTCCCAAGTGATCCCCAAGTTCCTTTCGACATTGTTTGTAATACATGAAAACCACACCACCAAGACTAATGAAGCAGGGTTAGTTACTCCTCTAGTCCCAATGTGACCTCCTAATTGACCCTTGTGTGAGAAGGGTTTCCCAGGATAATGACGTGGAAAATGGATTTCTCTCCCTAACGTTGGATGCTATATTTGTTTGATAGCTTTGGAGAGTTATTCTCACCACTTAATCCAAATCTCTACACTTAAACAAATGTTGGTTTGAAGAGCCCTAAGATTGATTTCTAAATAGATTTTAATTAGTGCTTAATTATAATTTTGGTGTTTACTCAGGGGCATGGAAGTGAAACTGATGATAGTATGACCTTGACTCCAATTGAGTGAAATAGAATGAAATGTAAATTTTTCTATTCGATGAACTCTATGTACGAGAGAGAAGAGTTGTGATTTTTTGTTTAAGAAAGAATTAACTACCCATATCCCAATATAATGCAGCAACCAAAACAATTTCCTAAATCCCAACAAGATGCTCAAGAAAATACTAATAAGATGCACCAAAATACTACTTGCAAAAATATTTTGAATGTAATGCTTTATACTTTCTTCTTTTTTCAAAGTTAAAGAACAAATTGAAAGAGAAACAATTCTCTTTTGCTACTTAATCAATAATGAAAATATTCAAAGATTCGGCAGAAATATCCAAGTGAAAGAACTGAAGAAAGTAAGCAACCAATCCAAAAAAAACACAAGAATGAACAGACTCTTAATCTAAAAATATCAAATAACACTCATCAAAAAGCACAAAAAGGTTTCACAAACTTAATCAAGAAGACGACTAAAAGAGAAAGCAACTCCATAAATCAATAGTCAAGCAAGCGAAACAGATCGTGCAAAAACACACAAGCTGGTGGACCAGATGATTCCTAAGCATGTATGAAAATACAAATTAAGAGATAAAATAAGTGATCAAATCCACTTAATAACTCAAATTCATTCAATGTGAGCCAAACATAGAGCCCAAAGACTGATTAAAATGATTCCGAGCAAAGATTTGAGAGAGAAACAGGAAAACAAGCTCCTAAACCAGCCTTGTAAGAAGAGGGCGCTATGTGGTAAGTGCAGATAGGGTGTCCAATGGAGGTGGATGCTCCCTAATAGAAAATCAAGGAGTGTCTAGGATGCACCTTAGGGGCTCAACAGGAAGCATCCTTGGAGATAGAGATGGTCTGGTAGAACCTGTAGGTTTAAAAAACTAAAAAAAGTTTAGAAAAAACTATAGAATTGGAGAGATGGATTCACTAGGTTCTAATAGGGGTGATAGGAAGAAGAAAAGGCTCTGAAAGAGAGAAAAAAAAACACAAACGGAGTGGATTCAAAGGCTAGGAACCAAGAAGAACAACTTGTTCTCCCCAGTATGGTCGCCAAAAACTATGTGATAAAATCCCCCCTGTGAATAGGTGGAACTCCCCTCTACTGGGTTTCCTTCAGTTGAGACAGTTCTAAAAAACGGTACCTAACATTCATATCATTATGTATTCTATATTCTTGTATCAGAATCAGATAGAGAAAGGGAAAATATTTTGCACCTTATTCCTAGAGTTTGTCCTCGCTTCTCCAACGGTTGAGCTCCAATCCAAAGCTCCCTCATGAAGATCATTTGCAAGAAACAAACAAGTTCTCTCCTACTACCATCTAATGTCAGATAATAAAGACTCTACTCATGAAGACTTGAATTCAAGAAAACATACATGACAAGAAATGAATAACTCAATTTAGGGAAATAGGCAAAGTTTCATTAATTAAGAAGCATGAAGCTACAACCTCATAGATGTTGTTGCTACTTCAAACCTCCTATTCAACCCTTGAATGCACATTCATGGATAGTTTCTCTTAAGATAAACAGTTTGATACTTAGTTTGGTTCCCCCCTTTTCACCATGAATAGCTCTGGTTATATAGGATTAGAGAGGCTTAACCAATAGGGTAAATAGAGAGTATGGTTGAGGATTTTGATGGATTGGGTTAGGATTTACTTTATCCTCATGCTTATGGACCTCTCCCAACATAGGATAAAAAGTGTTCGAACCATATCTCAATGAAAACAACCAAAAAAACCTAGATCCTTCTCTAACCAACCACCCTAGATTTGTGGAAACCTCTCTACCTACAAGGAATCTTCCGCCAAGAGGCAGATAGGGCATCCTGGACTCTCCCTTTGAACTGGAAAAGGAAGAGGGATGCTCCCCCAGAGTGGGGAGGGGGTCATCCTTGGTTAAACAAGGCTAGAAATACAAGGAGAAAAGTGGGTTTTCGACCTCCAAATGATGGCCTTGCTCCTCATACTTCACTAGGAATCATGACATGTGATTTTTACATGATTTTTACATGGTGTCAAGGTCTACTCATGTCTACTCTGCCCATGCTTCTTCTCGAAGTAGTGTCATCAGATCCATTGGTCCTATACAAACTCGATTGGGTAGAATTGGGACTTGATGAGGGTTTTTAAGTCCTCAAATCTAGTTACAGGTGGATCACCCTCCAGCCTAAGTGTTTATGTGTGTCTTTCCAACCAAGCTAAAGCATGGCCCTCTAACTTCAATCTAGAAAATGAAATCTTTTGCTCTTCATCTATATGGTGAACGCTAAAATAAACTTCTATTTGTTGCAACCAATGATTCAATTGTAATGCGTCGATCTCATCTTGACATGGCTTTATGTCCACTTTCGCTTCCATCTTTAATAGGGATTGTGAAAGGTTCACGACACTTGAACTCGGTTTCTCTTTTTCAAATTCTTTTCACGATTCCTTTTCTTCTTGATATTTTGATTTCCCCTCCTATATGCTCTTTGAGTTAGAGATTCCATCATCTCCAAACATTCTAAGCTTGCTTTCTAGAGCCTCCATGAGGAGGTTCATATTGTGACTGATGTCGGCAACTTGTGCTTCCAATCGCTCAAATCTCTCTTCTGTTGGATCTCAAGGGTTATTATAAACATAATCGTTTTCCATGGCTAGGGTTTCTACGACTTCTCCTTAAGTCGATTCTTGGATCCTGCAACTTCCTAAAAATACCCAAAGGAAAAATCAGACTTTGATACCAATATGATATGTAAACTACAATGCATATTCCACTAGAACAATTTGTCACAACAGATCTAATAAAATACCTAAATATTTACTATTAAGGTTAATTTTGTTTAGATCTACAAATATTTAGTTAATGATAAAATAGATAAAATGTAGAAAAATAAAACACATTCAAAACATCTACAAATAAACATAAGATATAACATGGGAAACTCAATACGAGAGAAAACCCAACTAGAAGGTGAGGTTGCTCTGCTATGTTTTCTCTAGTAAAGAAATGATGCAAGTACAAAGAGGCACTCTATATGGAGTTGTCTTTGACCTGTGACCTGTATGACTGCTACAAAATCTCTCCTCTTCTGTTATGATCACATAATACCACTCTCAGATGTTTTTCTCAGCTATGGAACAAGATACAATGCAAAAGAATGGAACCCCTTCTCCTCGTAGTGGTCTGGTTTTTAACATAGCCCAATAGCCATCTAGGAATAGGTTTTTGACTTCCTTAACCTTCAATTATGATAAGCTATTGGAACTTCTAGTATGTCCTTATAAAATCTAGTATGTTGCTAGCCCCACATGTCTAAGTAATGGAGGATGATGTGGCATCCACTCGCACCATGGTGATCAATATGGTAGGTCAATGTACGAGAGACATAACTTTCTCATATGAACTTTGATTGACGAATGGTCTGCGTCGTTGGAAAGGTATCGACAAGTAGAATTTAGAATCATCCCAAATAGTAGGTTTGGGACAAAAAAAGGTCGTTAGATTCTTTGAAATGTATTCGAAATATTTTTGACTGTTTTTTGGACCCAAATTTCCAAATTTGGACTAGCCGTCGAAATGGCCCTCCAAGTTGATTGCCCCAATTTTTCCACCCTAAAATTAGTGAGATAGATCACAAATGATATAATGATCCAATCCAGATCATATATTTCCATTCAGGGAGGCTTTTGTTTCCCAAAATATTTACTTAATGAGGTGAGGAAAATTTTCCTCTACCTTCTCCTTGGAGTACCATTTTTCTTTGCCTGGAAGTTGTCATTTTAACCCAATCTACCAAGGGTCATGCTACCCTTGTCTTGTAGTTCTGGACCGTTTCTACAATAATGTGTCTTATTCCAACTCTGCCCGAGCATCTGGTGCTAAATCCTCTATGGAATGTAGGACCTTCTCCTCCTCCGAATCCAACATGGAGGGCTCATAGAGTTTGAGATTATCCACATTCACTACTGAGTAAATGCGCATGTATGGGGGTAGACTGAGTCTATCGACATTATCTCCCACCTTTTCTAATACCTCAAAATGACCATACCATAGAGCCTTGATCTTCTTACCAGGACCCTGCAGTCTTTTGTGATCCAGCTATAACCATACTCTGTATCCCACTTTCAATGTTTTCTTTGTTTTTTGTTGGTCATGTCTAACCTTTTACTTTTCCTGTGACTTCTTCAATGTCTCTTTTACTTGCAAATGGATCTTCCTGATCTTCTCAAAAAACTTGTATTCCTTTAGTGCATCTCCTGTGAGGTCCTCCCTCACTCTGTCTTGCTATCCATATACAAAATCTAAGGTTGAAGGTGGAAAATACCCAAAGAAAGTTTCAAAAGGGGACTTACCAGTGGAAGTGTGGACTGCTTTGTTATAAGAGTGTTGTATATAGATCAAATTTTCATCCCAGGTCTTTAGATGCTTCTGATTGTAACCCCTCAAAAGCTACACCAAAGTCATGTTGATTACTTATGTCTTCCCATCTGTTTGTGGATGGAATGTTGTAGACCTCTTCAACTTAGTTTCCATTTTCTCCCACAACTTATTCCAAAATGCACTAATAAATCGGGTATCCATATCTGAGATGATGCTCCTTGGTTTCCCAAAGTGCACCTAGATCTGTTCAAAGAACTTATTTGTTGCTTATTTTCCAGTGATGGTTCTTTTACAAGGCATGAGAATGCTCATTTTGTTAAACTTGTCAATGACCACAAATATATAGTCATGTTCCTTCCTGGTTGTTGGGAAACCTCCCACAAAATCCATGGAAATGCTTTCCCGAGGTCAAGTGCGTACACGTAAGCGATGGTATAGACCTTTCTTGTTGTTTCTAGGCTTGTTGGTACAAGAAAGTATACATCCTCTATTATATTGTGCTACATCTTCTTTCATTTTGGGCCAATACACATATATTTGCAAGTTGGCAATTGTCTTCCCAACACCAAAATATCCTGCAACCTTGGTGTTGTGAGCCTCTTTGATAAGCTGTAATCGTTTGCCTTTAGGAACAAAGAGCTTGTGGAGCTTTTAGAGTAAACCATTCTGGAAATGATATTCATCCTTTCCATAACCTTCTTCTATATGAATTTGGCCTTGTAATTGGTGAAACACCTCCTTCAAGTCATCATCTTTTGTGTATGCCTCTTTATATGCATCATGGGTAAAAGGATCCATGTGCATTATAGTTTCCAATGTTGTAATCTTAGATGTGGGTGGCTATGAAAGCATGTCTTCCAACTTATTTTTTCTACCCTTCTTATACTTTATGACCAAATGAAATTGTTTTAAAAACCCCATCCACTTGTAATGTCTAGTTTGTTGTAGCTTATTCTGGGCATGAAAATACAATAGTGGTTGGTGATTTGTGTGAATGATGGTATCCTTTCCCATTAGATAATGTTTCCACTTTTGACAGCTTGTACCAAGGCATAGAGCTCCTTGTTGTATGTAGGGTAGTTGAGAATTGCCCCATAAAATACTTCAAAATGATAGCAAACGAGCCTTCATCCCTACATCATTATTGCTCCCATGGCATACCCACTTGCATCTATATCCACTTCGAAAGGATTCTAAAAGTTTGGTAGTGAGAGCACTAGTGCTTGAATGATATTTCTTTTCATCTCATCAAAGGCCTTCTATTGATTCTTCCCCCATTGGAAACTCTCACCACTGGTTGTTATGGTGTGGAGTAGTGTAGCTACTGCTGAAAATGAAGCTATGAAATTCCACAATTATTGTGTTGCCCCAACAAAAATCCTAACTTCAGTGACATTTTTAGGAATTGGCCATTTCATGACGACCTCCATCTTTGAGGGATGTATCTTAAGCTCCCCTCCACCAATCACATACCCCAAATACACCAAACATTGCTGAGAAAACTCACACTTCTTGAGATTTGTCAACAGTTGGTGATTTTTCAGAGTGTCTAACACCTGCATAATATGTGACATATGCTCCTCCTAGGTAGCACTATAAACCAATATATCATCTGAATAGACAATAAAAAGTGAATCTAGATAAGGGAGTAAAACAACATTCATTAGTCTCATAAATGTAGTCGATGCATTGCATAAACCAAACGGCACAACCAACCACTCATACAAACCTTGCCTTGTCTTGAAGGCAGTCTTCAAGGTATCTTATTATTTTAATAGTACCTGATGATATCCTGATTTCAAATCCATCTTAGCGAAGTACTTGGTATGCTGAAACTGGCCCAATAGATCATTGATCCTTGGTAGGGGGTATCGATTCTTTAGTGTAATATTGTTCAATTCCCTGTAATCAATACACATTCTCCAAGTCCCATTCTTCTTGGGAACAATTATGATGGGTGACCCACAAGGTGAGGTACTAGGTTGAATTGCACCCTACTCCAACAACTGTTGAAATTGCTTCTTCACTTCATTTGCTTCCAAAATGGACTATCTATACATCCCATTATTCACCAATGGGGAGTCTGGAAACAACTGTATTTTGTGCTCCACTTCCCTCTTGGGTGGTATCCCTTTAGGATCCTAGAACACTCCTCTGTATTTCTGTAGCAACTCCTCCAATTGTTGTTTCTACTCTTTAGTACACCCCTCCAGGGATTCCTTCACTCTCATTGGCTCATCATCAGATTGATTTTCTCTTAAGAATAGTAAAACATGTTTTTTACTAGAACTAATCAACTTTTTAGCTTATTGGCACTTACCAATGAGATCTTTGACTTGCCTTTATGCGCATTGATGATGTAGGACTTCCCATCCTTGATAATTCGGTGTTGGTTGGATATCTACATGAATATTGCATCCCTCGTATACATGTAAGGGATTCCAAACACTACTCCACATACATCAAGGGGTACTACATCCAATTCCACTTCATCAATAAAATCAACACTTATAGCAAATTTAATCTTACACTATTTTTTTACCTTTATCTTTGTATCCTTGTTTACCCAACCCAATGGATGGGGATACAATGATTGTGAACCTCCAATCTAATCTTGTTGACCAAATCTGTTGCTATGATATTATCCTGTGAACTATAGTCAAACAAGGCATCTATCTTAGTCTTCTTGACTTGAACCTTGATGTGGAAGAGCTTGGTCATCTCCTCTCTCCCTGGTGATGAAGGGTACTCAGATTCATCTCCTTCTACATAGATGCATAGACAATATTGTGATCAACATCTGAGCTAATTTCAACCTGTTTTCTTGAATATTTGGATAGAAGGTTCTTTTTCTTTCCATCCTTCTTGTGATTCTTCGAGTTCAACTCTGGATGTAGTTTCAAGCATTTTTCCTCAATGTGACTGTCAATGTTGAAATGATTGCAATGGTTGATGGGATCCTTAATCTGTTGTGCAATGGTTGTTGTCTTCTTATATTTTCCCCTTTTCAACTTCTTCTTCGCCTTCTTGGAAGTTTCTTGGTGCTCTTTCTACTTTGAACCACTTGATTTCCCCTTCTTTTGTCCTATGTTTTCTAGGTACTGTGCTTGTACACAAGACTCGTCCGCAAGCCTCGTCCACTGTCATTTTCTTTAAGAGCATCACCTTCTTTCGTATATGACTATGTAAACCCCTTAGATACTTCTTGAGTACATCTGGGTTCTTGGGAGAGATACCCATCATAATGGCCATCTTTCTGAACTCAATGGTGTACCCTTGTACACTCTTCCCCTGCCTCTTCCTGAAGTAGTGCCACCGGATCCATTGGTCCTCTACATACCCGATAAAGTAGAATTGGGACATGATGAGGGTTTTGAAGTCATCCCATATATTTAATAGTGGTTCACCCTCCAGCTTAAGTGTTTATCTGTGGCTTTCCCACCAGGTTAAAGCATGGCCCTCTAACTTCAATCTAGCAAATGAAATCGTATGCTCTTCATTTATATGGTGAACGGTAAAATAAAATTCTAGTTATTGCAACCAATGATTTAGTTTTAATGCATCGATATCACATTGATATGGATTTATGTCCACTTTTGCTTCCATCTTGAATATGGATTGTGAAGGGTTCACGACACTCGAACTTGACAACGCTTTTTTTTATTCTTTCCGCAACTTATTTTCTTCCTAATCTTTTGATTTCTCCTCCAATATGTTCTATGAGTTAGAGCCTCCATCATCTCCAAACGGTCTGAGATTTCTTTCTAGAGCCGCCATGAGAAGGTTCATATTGTGACTGATGTTGACAACTTTTGCTTCCAACCGCTCAAATATCTATTTTGTTGGATCTCGAGGGTTATTATGAACAGACTCGTCTGCCATGGCTAGGGTTTCTACGACTTCTCCTTAAGCCAATTCTTGGATCCTACAACTTCCCAAAAATACCCAAAATAAAAACCTATCTATGATACCAATACGATCTATAAATTGTCATGGATATTCCACTAGAACAGTTTGTCCCAACGGATCTAATAAAATATTGAAATCTTTACTATTAAGGTTAATTTCCTTTAGATCTCCAGAATATTTAGTTACTGATAAAATAGATAAAACGTAGAAAAATAGAGAACAATAAAGCACATTCACACCATCCACAAATAAACACAAGATATGATCTAGGAAATCCAATATGGGAGAAAACCCATCTAGAAGGTGAGGTTGTTCTGCTCTCTTTTCTCTGGTAAAGAAATGATGCAAGTACAAAGAAAGAGGCACTCTCTGTGGATTTTCCTTTGACTTGTGGCCTATATGGCTTCTTAAGAATATTTCCTCCTTTGTTATGCTCATATAATACCACTCTCAGATGTTTTTCTCAACTATGGAAAAGTATACAATGTAAAAGAATGGAACCCCTTCTCCTTCTAGTGGCCTGGTTTTTAACATAGCCCGATAGCCATCTAGGGATAGGTTTTTGACTTCCTCAACCTTCAATTGTGATAAGGTGTTGGAACTTCTATAGTGTTCTTATAAAATCCACTACGTGTCTAGCCCCACATTTCTAAGTAATGGAGGCTGACGTGGCATCCACTCGCACCATGGTGATCAATATGGTAGGTCAACTTGTGGAAGGGGTAACTTTCTCATACAAACTCTCATTGATGAACAATTTGCATCGTTGGAAACGCATCAACATGTAGTCTATATAATCTTCCATATTAATAAGGTTTGGATAAAAAAAGGTCATTTGATGCCTCAAAATGGCTCTAGAAGATTTCTTACTATTTTTTGGACCCGAATTTCCAAATTTGGACTAGTCCACGAAATGGCCCTGCAAGTTGATTCCTCCAATTTTACCACCCAAAAAGTAGCGAGATAGATGAAAAATAGTATAATGATCCAATCTGGATCACTTTCAAAGTCAGTTGTTATTTTAAATATTATTTTTGTACGCTAGGTAAATAGTAACCTTCCATTAGCATAAGTTATTTAAAAAAATATATTAAAAGTCCTTTTTCTATTGCTTTATCTAGAAAAAATAATGGAAAGAAAACTAGGGGATGAGCTCAAAATATGTCACCTTGTACGTCATTGTACCTTGTATTCATATCTTCCTTTCATATATTATTTGGTTTCAAGGTGGCAAATCAAACCATGAATGACCAAATTCTCACTGCTAGCTACCTCCATATTTTTATTACTAAAATCATTTCTTTGAAATATTAGAATTTAGGTTTTTCCATGTTATCGCACAAATTGTATAGATGTGTTTTCATCCTTAAGGTTGTTATAGATAAGTATTTCATAGATGTATTTGCAGCCTTAATGTTGTATCAAACAAGTTGTTACAGCAGAAAAATCATCCACCAGAACTTGCAAAGAATCCACCCAAAAGATGCGCTATGACTAGTAGATTATGATAGTAAACTCTTAGCAAATTATGATTGTTGATAAGAAAGTAAAATAAAAAGTTATGAAGTGTTTGTTGCATCCCTAATGGTTGTAGATGATGCCCTAGGATAATAAGTAATCCAATACCATATAGAGTTGATTTCACTTTGAACAACTTGAAAATCTCGTAAAATCACATTACCCAATGCAAGAAATTTTATTTCTCCGATGCAAACTTCAGATTAGTGCCTTAAAAAAACTGGGTAAATGGAGTCTTGGATTGTAATAGTTATATCCACAATATCCCTAGGGGTTTAAACCCTCTTAATCCCTAGGCATGCAAATCAAACTTAGGTAAATCTAGGAGGGTGTACACCCTTGTACTCCTCCTAGAAACCTTGCAATAATGACTTTTCAAATAGAAAATGAGATGAAGCTTAATGGAGGGTGTATGTACTTATACTCATCCTAGGGTTTCAACCAATAACAATTATGAAATAAGCAAGAAGAACTAACAATTGTATATTTTCTTTACCAATTTCAAAAGAGATGCAAGATAAAACCCTAGTTCACCAAGCAAAAACTATTCATAAGCAAGAGAGAAGACCTCCAAGAGGTGTGCACCACCTTAGTTCTACAAATCACCAAGTGAACTCACCATAAGACATTTTCACAAGAGGGAGAGAGATTAAATTTCCCAAAGAGGGCATAAATTTCGATCAAGTAGTCTTCTCACAATGGGAGAGCTATGATCAAATGAGATAAAAATTATCTCTATTTATACAAAAGGATCTAATAAGAATTTGTCCACAAAACTTAGGGTAAACCACAAAGTAAGGGGACAACAACCCTTACTTTTCCCCTTTACAATTTTAAATTCTAATTTAAATTTAAAAATTGCACAATAGAAACCCTAAGGTGATGTCATCCCTCTAAGGGTGATGTCTTGACCCCTTGAGAAAGTTGTTGGAGTAGAAGGTTGAGGTTGTTTGGGTTTCTAGAGTTTCCTTCTCATGTGTTATAGCCTCCTCAATTCATCTCCCACCAAATTGTGATAAGTGTCAATGGGTAGCAACTCTACCACCACAACCTCAACCCTAGGTGACGGCAATCCCTCTTTGTATGGCATTTTGACCCCAACAGTAATTCATTGGGATAGTAAGAGGTTGGGTTAGGTCTTTCATGGTGTCATCTCATGCCTCCAAAGGAAATATTCATCATTTGACATGTGGGCCCTGGTACCCAACATGTGTGCTTAAAGCCCGAAGGAAGCCCAAGCTAGGCTTGTTCTTCCAAATCTGTCCACCAACTAGGTCCTGCAAAGACAATGAATATGCCCTCCAAGGATCTGAAGTCAACTGCATCATGATGAGTAAATCAAATCAATAAAAGATCCATCTAAGCATGTACATCCAAACTACCTCATCAAAATAAACAAGTGCTCAAATACCCTATGCAATTTTCCTAGTTTAGGTATGGGAGGGTTGACAAAGCAACCTATTAGGTGAATCGTACCTCAAGTTTAGGAGTGTTTCCAAAGCGGACCTTTCTCTAAGTCATGTGGATGAAGTGACATGGATGGGGGCAAGATTCTTGGGAATGGGGTTCATGACATACAATGGATTGTAGTGTCTCATTTATGGGTTCCTTTGTAGAGGGTGCGTTGCACCTTCGTTTTCAATGCAACCTTTTTCCAAGCCCATTTATTGCCTTTTATTCTTTTAAGATTTTTCCAGGTTGAAGCCAAGGTGGGGCTTCTACCTAAGCATGAAAAGCAATGCCAACCTTGACTCACCTGTGGTCACACCATGCTTCCCCAAGTTGAAAACATGCGTGGAGCTTCTACCTAAGCATGAAAAATAGTGCCCACACATACTCCACCTTAGTTGGAATTTGTATTAGTTATTTTTCACGGGTCCCAACAGTTTCTTACGAGAGACATTTCATTTTCCTCAAGATCCCTGGGCGAGCATATACAAGGTTCATGATTGGATTTTATCTTTTTTCCAATTACAAGCCTCTTGGCCTTCAACCCCTTCTTCCCATGAAATGAGGGACAAACCCTTCTTGGGTCAGTACACCCGAAAATCCCAAAAGATAAGAAGATGAGGGGATTAAGTTTGGGAAGTGATAATTATGGTCGAGAATGGAAGGATGACTCATCAATAGGATCTCCCAATAGCAAACCTATCCCCAAGGGTGACCCACTTACTAGGCCGCAATGTCAACCACCAAAGTGAAACAATGAAAAGAGCATAATGTCCAAGCAAACCTTACATAATCAAAAGTAGTTTAAAATGCATCAAACTCAAATACCTCAAATATTGAAATGACACTCACCATAATACTTGACTTGTAACTCATGGAGCAAGATCCAATGTCCTCAAGAAGCCAACTGATGTGGTGGATATCGTCATGATAAACCTGGAATTATGGTGGCGAGGTGGACCTTTGTCTGTGCAAGTGGACATTGTTGATCAAGTTGTCTCTCGGTACTCCATATCTACAACCTGAGGGCCTCGAGACATCATCTCCTTAGTTATCCCTAAGAGTTGGATTTGGCTCCTACTTGGAGACACGTACTCGTCGTAGAGTGCATGAGAACCGCAACATCTCCTGGTCGACCTGTGCCTACAATGAAACATAAAACTATAAAATCCAGGGTGGTTCTATCACCCTTTGTCCATATATATCAAAATCCAAAACTAACAATTAATCTAGAAAAAAAAAATTAGCATTTTTTTTTTTTTAATTTCTAAACTAAGTGTACAATATGATGAAATCAATATGCAAGTAGACCAAAATGAAATATGAAATGCAGCTAGACTATCATGAGCAATCAGTATGCAAATGCAGGGAAGTAAATATGACCTACCTACTTACTTGGAGATTGGGCCCTGAAGAAGTCAAGTGCCCTGAATGTAGGATCGAAGAAGAGACCCATCCACTGGTAATGACATATTTCTCCCATCCAAAGTTGTCAAGTAATACTTCTATTTTTCGTACTTCTCCTTGATGATGTAAGGACAAAGCTAAGTGTTGTCATCCTTTTAGTCATATTTAGGTTTTACATTCTTCTTGTCCCACATGAACACAAGACTTCCTTCATTGTAGTTGATGTAAGGTATATTCTCAATGTAAGGATAGGAAGAAGGTTATGTGTTGACTACGTTTCTGATGGCTTCCTCACGTTCTTTTATTTCTTTATCTTCTTTCTTCAATATATGGATGGTCCCTGGATATTTCTCTTGGACCTTCACAAGATTTTCTTTGTACTTGTTTATCCTTGGGAGTAGTGTATCTATGCAATCCTCCTACGTGAAAAGTAATTCTCGTAGATCATACTCAATGGTGTTTGGAGCCTCATCGAACTCACACCCACTCGTGTAATTAGGACTGTTGGGGTCAATCACATGTTTGTCGGCCCTCTCTCGACTATATAATACCTCAAAGGTGCCATACCCCATGGGAATTTGTGCAGGGGTAAGATCCATGCTAAGAAAACGTCCAAGAGCAATAGACCAGATCCTCGATAAGAGAATCCCCCAAGCATCTGAAACATCAATCACTACTATGTTCATAAGGAGGTCGATATGCAGAAAATCAATCAGGAAGACCTTAATGTTCTCTCATAGTCCATAAACCTTGAACCTCTTAGAATCAATGCCACACACATTTCCATATGGTCAGGTCATCTTAAATCCAATTTGTTCCATTACCTTCAAAGACATGATGTTTGTTGAGGCCCCAGAATCCAACATACAATTGTTTAGGTGAAGACCATTCATGCCTAAGGAAAGATAGAAAGGAGGGTTATTGTCCCTTTGTCGATCAAGATACATGGTGTTCAAAATAATTGGAGGGTCCTCCCTCTCGGTTGGTACCTATAATAACTTCAAAGGTAATTCTCGTGGATCATACTCAATGGTGTTTGGAGCCTCATCGAACTCACACTCACTTGTGTAATTAGGACCGTTGGGGTCAATCACATGTTTTCCAGCCCTCTCTCGACTATATAGTACCTCAAAGGTGCCATGCCCCATGGGAATTTTTGCAGGGGTAAGATCCATGCTAAGAAAACCTCCAAGAGCAGCAGACCAGATCCTCGATAAGAGAATCCCCCAAGCATATGAAAAATCAATCACTACTATGTTCATAAGGAGGTCGATATGCGGAAAATCAATCAGGAAGACCTCAATGTTCTCACATAGTCCATAAACCTTGAACCTCTTAGAATCAATGCCACACACATTTCCATATGGTCAGGTCATCTTAAATCCAATTTATTCCATTATGTTAAAAGACATGATGTTTGTTGAGGCCCCGGAATCCAACATACAATTGTTTAGGCAAAGACCATTCATGCCTAAGGAAAGATAGAAAGGAGGGTTATTGTCCCTTTGTTGATCAAGATACATGGTGTTCAAAATAATTGGAGGGTCCTCCCTCTCGGTTGGTACCTATAATAACTTCAATATTTCCCTCCTCACAGAAGGAATTTTGCACATTTTTGTCACAAGGATCATTGTATTCAACTTCCCAAACGGTTTCAACGTCTATGTTCAATTGAATCTCATCTTCTGTTGGATTTGGATTTGGAAGACACTCATGTACTAGAGGTGGAAGTGGTGGGACCACCTTCTCTGTAGATGGAGGAAGAGCAGTTGCTTCTTGTTGAGGGGGAGCGGAAGGTTGTTGCGGAGGAACTAAAGCTTTATTTCTTATAGTGTATGTAAAAAATCCTCTCTTCCTCAATTCCTTTCTCTAATCATTAATCAACTGATTTAACACTCGGAGTCCTCCCTCTCTTTCCCCCTTCTTCTGGCCTCATCAATATGTTCTTGTGTGACCTCTTCTTCTTGGAAGTTACATATCATATCCATGAAGTTCATATTGTCGGGAGAGTATTCATCTTATTAGGGACATTCATCTTCTCTGTGAGGTTCCTCACATGGAGAATACCACGGTGTCTGCTCTGTGTTAACCATTGCAACTGGGTTCAATGTATCGATGCCCTTTGCCTCTTTTTGAGGCCTTGGTTTCAAACTTGTGGCATCTCTCTATTGTCTAGAAAACTAAGGTCTAGAGGTAGATTGATTTATTTCCATAGTAGTTAACCGACCCATGATTTGATTATGCACCTGGACAAACTGAGTACTCATCTGATCTATCTTTTGAGTCAAGGTGGAAATTGGATCAGGAGCACTACTACTAGAAGCCTTAGTCTTTGTCTCTACCTTGGCATGAGGATATTGAAAAGGATAAACCTTTGAGTCAAGAATATTCTCTTCAATTTATGCACTATATTATTTGTCCTGCACCAAGGTGGTGGGATTCTCGTCCTTCAAGATGAACAAAATTTCCCATCGAAAGCATTCATGTAAAGGAGACAAATAGTTGTAGTTGTAGAACGTAGATCTGTCGAGATTTGACTGTACAATCCGTAAACCTATTGTCAAATTCACTTACTGTTTGATTATCCTTCTTCTTTATCTGATTACTCTGTCTACAAGCATTCTGTTGTCTTTCTTAGTTTTCCGTCCATTCTTGAATAATTTGGCAAAGTCTTCATAAGATGTTATGTGATTGTCAGGTAATCCTCTAAACCACCTTTGAGCATCTTCGATTAATGATGAGGATAGTAACTTCATTGCCACATCCTCATGTTCCACTTCTACATTTTCCATGTCCCGACCCATGGCATAGAGATGATCATCAATGATGACCACATTATTTCCTAGAAACTTTGGCAACCATTTATAAGACTCTTTTGGCATGGTATTGGGGTATCTGGAAATGGTGGCCATGTTCAAGGGATTGTAGAGATCTTTTTCCAAAGGGTGAACCATTGGAGCAAGGGGAAGGGTACCTTGGAAAAGGGTTTTAACAAAAGGAGACTTCAGAGGAGGCCTTCTTCGGTAGACCTTAGAAGGTTTGAATCTCCCCAGGGGAAAAGTCTTAATGGAAGACATATTCTGGGAAGGTGGAGTCTCCAGATGAGATTCAAGAAGATATCATCAAGGGTGGAAACAGAACATCCTTGAAGTAGAGTCACCAGGAAAGCTAGGGGTAAAGGCTTTGGGATGGTAGCTTGCCAAAGTGTCATTAGGGAACGAAAGAGCATTCAAAATCCTCCCTGGAAATGTCACCAAATTTTTATCACACAAATTGTAGGTTGGACAAACCCTGAACCAAACCACAATATGGCGACAACTAAGTGAATACCTACCCAATGTCACCTCAGATATGTACTCCCGTCACTTTAGAGGTGAAGACATCACCTCAAGGTGGGAATCCCAGGTGACCCTAGGGGGAAATGAGATGGAAAGTGATACTTATGACTAGATTCCCCTATAGGTAAAGTTTCTAAATGGAAGAGAGCTTGAGATTGAGTCTCGGTAGTGGTCAAATGGTTTCCAAAAAGTTTGAGTACATGCAGACGATGATAGTACCTTCATGAGACATAAGAAAATCCAAGTATACACGTTATATGTTAAGTGGAGAAGAAATTTAAGCTTGTTGTCCCTATTTGCAGTAATCAACAAAGATATATAACATCAGACAAATTATTTTTAGAGTTGTTAAACAAGATGCCAAAAGTCTAACAAATGGTGCAAGAGAAAAGCTAGCAAGTACTAGTCTAACTCAAGTATGAAAGCACATACTTTATCATCAATGTAAGGTTGTTATAGATAAGTATTGTAGAGATGTATTTGCAGAATTATGGTTGTATCAAACAAGTTGTTACAAAATAAAATATGACCACCAAAACTTGCAAAGAATCCACCCAAAAGATGCGCTAGGACTAGTAGATTATGTTGGTAAACTCTTAGCAAATTCTTACAGTTGATAAGAGAGTAAAATCAAAAGTTGTGATGTGTTTGTTGCATCCTTAATGGCTGTAGATTTAATTTATAACAACAATAAAAGTTACTTGGAAAAATATGACGCCCTAGGGGCATAAGCAAGTCAATAGCATATAGAATTGATTGCACTTTGAACAACTTGAAAATCTCGTAAAATCATGTTACCCAATGCAAGTAATTTTATTTCTCCAATGCAAACTTCAGATTAGTGCCTTCAAAAAATTGGGTAAATGAAGTTTGGATTGTAAGAGTTAGATCCACAATATCTCTAGGGGTGTAAACCCTCTTACTCCCTAGGGCATGCAAATCAAACTTGGGTAAATCTAGGAGGGTGTATACCCTTGTACTCCTAGAACCCTTGCAATAAATGACTTGTCAACTAGCAAATGAAATGGATCTTAATGGAGAGTGTATGTACTTATACTCCTCCTAGGGTTTCAACTAATAACAATTATGATATAAGTAAGAAGAACTAACAATTGCATATTTTCCTTACCAATTTTAAAAGAGATGCAAGATAAAACCCTAGTTCACCAAGAAAAAATGATTCATAAGAAAAAGAGAAGACCTCCAAGAGATGTGCACCACCACAATGAGAGAGTTATGATCAAATGAGATAAAATGATCTCTATTTATACAAAAACCTCTAATAAGAATTTTTCCACAAAACTTAAGGTAAACCACAAAGTAACGGGACAACAACCCTTACTTTTCCCCTTCACAAGTTAAAATTCAAATTTAAATTTAAAAATTGCACAATAGAAACCCTAAGGTGATGTCATCCCTCTAAGGGTGATGTCTTGACCCTTTGAGAAAGTCATTGGAGTAGAAGGTTGAGGTCGTTGGGGATTCTAGAGCCTCCTTCTCATGTGCTATATCCTCCTCAAGTCATCTCCCACCAAATTGTTCCAAGTGTCAATGAGTAGTAACTCTACCACCACAACCTCAACCCTAGGTGATGTCAATGCCTCTTTGTATGGCATTTTGGCCCCAAGAGTAAGTCGTTGGGATAGTAAGAGGTTGGGTTAGGTCTTCCATGGTGTCATATTAGGCCTCCAAAGGAAATTGTCATCATCCGGCATGTGGGCCCTGGTACCCAACCTATAGGCTTCAAACCCCAAGTAAGCCTGAGCTAGGCTTGTTCTTCCAAAACTATCCACCAACTAGGTCCTGCAAAGACAATGAATACGCCCTCCAAGGATCTCAATTTAAATGCATCATGATGAGTAAATCAAATCAATAAAATAGCCATATAAGCATGTACATCCAAACTACCTCACCAAAATAAACAAGTGCTCAAAGACCCTATGAAATTTGCCTAGTTTAGGTATGGGAGGGTTGACACAGTGACCTATTAGGTGAATCATACCTCAAGTTTAGGAGTGTTTCCCAAGCGGACCTTTCTCTAAGTCATGTGGATGAAGTGACATGGACGAGGGTGAGACTCTTGGGCATGGGGCTCATGACATACAGGGGATTGTAGTGTCTCATTTATGGTTGACTTTGTAAAGGGTTTGTTGCACCTTCATTTTCAATGCAATCTTTTTCCAAGCCCATTTATTTCCTTTTATTATTTTAATATGTTTCCTGGTTGAAGCCAAGGCGGGGCTTCTACCTAAGCATGAAAAACAGTGTCCACCTTGACTCTACCTTGGTCACATCATGCTTCCCCAAGTTGGAAACATGTGTGGGGCTTCTACCTAAGCATGAAAAATAGTGCCCACACATGATCCACCTTAGTTGGCATTTGTATTAGTTATTTTTCACGGGTCCCATCAGTTTCTTACGAGAGACATTTTATTGTCCTCGGGAACCTTGGGTGAGCATCTAGAAGGTTCATGATTGAATTTTATCTTTTTCCAGTTACAAGCCTTTCGGCCTTCAACCCCTTCTTCCCATGAAATGAGGGAAAATCCCTTCTTGGGTCAATACACCCGGAAATCCCAAAAGGTAAGGAGATGAGGGGATGAAGTGTGGGAAGTGACAAGTATGGTCGGGAATGGCACAATGACTCATCAATAGGACCTCCTAGTAGCAAACCTATCCCCAAGAGTGACCCACTTACTAGGGCGCAATGTCAACCACGAAAGTGAAACATGGCAAAGAGCATAATGTCCAAGTAGACATTACATAATCAAAAGCAATTTAAAATGCAACAAACTCAAATGCCTCAAATATTGAAATGACACTCACCATAATACCTGACTTGTACCTCATGGAGTAAGATCCAATGTCCTCTGGAAGCCAGTTGATGTGGTGGATACCATCGTGATGAACCAGGCATTGTGGTGGCGAGGTGGGTCTCTCTCTATGCAAGTGGACAATGTTGATCAAGTTGTCTCTCGGTACTCCATATCTGCAACCTGAGGGCCTCAAAACATCATCTCCTTACTTATCGCTAGGAGTTGGGGATAACATTGCCAAACATCAAGTTTAAAAGAAACTCAACAAAATGCAAAACAATACTTTCTATAAAGCTAGTCTTAGATATAAAAAATAACATAAGCCAGCAAAAGCTTCGTTCTGTACAATTCTTCATTCTTAAACTTATTTTCACATATTTAATGCTCTACTTAAAAACTTTAGTAACAACCAACCCATGTATGTTTTTTCCATATGTTTTTGTCTAATCACAAGTAATATAGTTTCTAAGTCATTCACAAAAAGAAAAGTATAACTTTAAAACATGCCATCTTAGAAATGTTTGAAAAAAACTAACATACATGTAAAATATAGCCATAAGAACTTGCTATCTTAGTGGTGTCCAAAGAAACGTCTTTAGATGCAAAAGACAAAACTCCACACAAAGATTAAATCAATGAGAGAAAGATCATTAAGCTAAAAAAGAATAAAATTGTTATATAATACCTATGAGATCCATTAAAGAATAAAATTGTTATATAATACCTATGAGATCCATTAAAGAATAAAATTGTTATATAATACCTATGAGATCCATTGCCTTTAAACACCCTACATTGTTTGGGTATAGTATATAGTATTGCACTTTAATATAGTGAATTACATAAAGAAGATATCATTACTATATGTTTTTGTGTAAGACTGTGTCTTTGCAATTATTTGTATGCAATAGTCGATTTCCTAATTTCTTATCTTTGAAATGAATATGGGTCTTTGTAACAAATTCATATAAATGTGCTAGTATCCCATATGTGTAGAAGTTCCTATGTCCTCACACTTGTATCAAAACTCTGTTGACACCTGCAACTTCTAACAAATATTGACAAATATAAATATTTAATGGTGGTTTAATATTTCACTTTACTGCCATCAATTAAATGCACAATTTATTTGATCAATCAATTAGTGTTGAATTTTTTTAAATTTCAAATTTTAATTTTCTTAATAAACTCTTTAGTCACATTAAACGAAATAAACACATACGAATTTTGAACAAATCAATTTAAACAAAACAAGTCGTTACTATTTCATAAAATGCTTGTCAACTTTACAAGCTTCAAAATAATCATGGGCTTTGCACCAAGGAGCGAAAATCTAATGAAAGAAAATAAACATGAATCAAGAACATTGAAACATGTGAAAATTATAACGACACTCAACTTAACCATGATAGAACTAAAAAAATATTCAACATTGAGATGGAAAAATTTAACAATGTGATCCTTTTCACACAACATCAATGCAAATTATAGAACAAAAAAAATTCAACATTGAGATTGAAAAATTTAACAATGTGATCCTTCAAAACTTCCCACAACATCAATGCAAATTCTAAACATGTCGTTTCAATAAGTGGAAATTATGTCTTCTCCCAATGTGAACTCATCCACAAATAGTCTTAAAATTTAATAACAATTGAGCTGAATCGGATTAACTTCCTTCAATACTAGTAATGGATGGCATGACACTTGTTTCAATATGAGAAGTGTTAAATAGATTATATGTTTGCTTGCATTTAAGAAAGCATTATGATTTAGTAAGATTGCATTCAAAAAGCATCCAAAAATAATCATAATAAAAAATATAAAAAAACTTTCAAGTTATGTTATTACTTAAAAATAAGGGAGGTGTTATCACATCAACTTAATTTTGTATTTAGAAATTAGTTTTTTAGAAATTAGTTTTTTGATCGATAGAATTTGAAGTTAGTTTTTTAATCAACAGAATTTTTAGCTTTTGGATCAATCAAACTTTTAATGTATATAGTACTTCCTAAATCACATATCTTATTGCATTTTTAATGCGATATCATTACACACACTTTTTATATTTTAATTTGATTATTTTATACAATTTTTAAAATTACTCATTTTACTATGGAATAAAATTCTTATCAAGGAATGCATTGTGATTTATTAATCTAACATTTAAGAAGGCATCAAAGATAACAACCACAAGGAGGACCCACAAAATACACAAGCACCTATAAGTAATGTTTGTGATGGACTAAATAAAGATGTTATCTTATAGATCATGGAACTTACAATCCAAAGTCAATTTCTATATTGATTAAAGCTATAGGTATGTGTATCACTTTATAAACCACTTATGTTTCAACATTGTTGTGAATTTAGAAGTATTTTTGTTTTAATTGAAATGGTTAAATTGTATTGAGCCAAAACTCTTTGGCTTTAATCACTCAGATAATAATAGTGTCAAAATGGATTCATCAGTCTGAAAGAATCCTCAAGCTTTGCTACGAAAAATGGATTTCTAAGTAGTAATTCTTCTTTTTATTCTAAAGATTTTTTTGTTGCATAATTGACATGAATAAAATTGGATAATTTGAGAGCATAACAGTGTACAAATGCAACACATATTAAAAAAAATCAATGGTGGTTTCATGTCATGGAGGTTGACATCTATGAGGGAAATTTGCTCTTTTTCTTCTTGGAGACTATTGTCCAATCCTCCTATTGATCTTGGAATGGTGATGTGGTTGGTTCTTCCAACTCGTTGTCTTCAAGTTCTAGGGCACTATTGTCTTCCTCTCCTAGGAGGGTGATGTCCAAAGCACCCAAGGCCTCTTCCTCTTCTTCTCTCATGTCAGGGTAGCTTCCTCATCCCCTTTTTTTAGGGGGGATGAGTTAATGTGGTCATCAAGGCAAGTTTGGGAGGAGGCTAATATTGGATGGGGATGATGCAGGAGCATCTCTCCACGTCAGCCAACTAGCCACGTCAGCAAATTCAAATCGCGTGTTGAAGAGAGGTGCAGTCCTCATTTAAATCTAAATTGAATGTAATTAAATGTTTAAGCTGGTGAGTTGTAGAGCCGTGCCTTTGTGCATGCATTAGGTAGATCATCCATTAATGTTTGTATGGATGAGATCTAGATCCGATTCTGGACTAGACAGCCCATTCAATGTAATTGAATAGGGTAGGTAGATTGGAGGGAAGAGCTCTAAGAGCCCCCTCAGGTAAAAGAGTTTTGGAGTATCTCATTTTGTACTAAGTGGAGAGGATAGAATCTGCGAGTAGAGAGCAGAAGAGAGAAGAGTTGAGACCTTGTTACAGGCCGTGCTCTGGAACACATTGTAAATACATGCATTTGCCATATTTAATACAAAGAGTAGTTTTTCCTGCATTATTCTGTGTTGAATGGATGTCTGTGAGTGTTCTTTATACGTTGTGAATGTATGCTAGGCATTTGCAGGTTGTTTTGATTTTAGGTGAAGGTCTTTGAGGTTTCATGCCAGGAGGGCGTGATAGAGTACTGTGGTCTCTGAATACCGGTGCATTGAAGAACTTTTGAATTATGCGGGTTCAGACAAAGACGTGTTGCGGCACAAGAGTTGGAATCAACAACTCGGTGAAGACCTCAAGGTTGTTGAATACCTTGGAGGCAAGGCTGTGTAGGAGAGACACAGTTGCAGAAAGAACTTTGCTGTGAGTTTTTTGAAGCTCTGCCAAGTGGGCAGTGAGCATATGCACAGTGGTGCATCGAGAAGAACTCTGTTGTGAGTTCAAGAAGAAACATAATCACTGGAGATTCTGAGAGCTCTGCCAGGTTGGCATTGAGCGGGTGCATAGGTGCACAGGAGGATAGAACTGCTGGAAGTTATGGAAGAAGACACTCTGCCAAGAGGGCATAGAGACATTGTGCAGACGGCACGGGAGAAGAGAACTCTTTGAGTTCTATAATTGAGGGAAGAATCCACTGAGGGATCTTCACAGGGTTGCTGAACACCCTGCAGCACTCAGCAAGAAGTTGCTTGAGCAGAAGGATATCCAGGAGGGCATCCATATTTCTCCATCTGTAGGAGAAGGGAAGAAAAACAAAGTCCCTTAGGGGTCTAAGTGGTTGAGAAGCTCAGGAGAGGCAGCACTGTGTGTGCGTAAAGACTTTGCAGAGGCGCAGAATTCAAAGACTCCTTTGAGGATTCAGAAGCAAAGCTTAGGAGGAATAACGTTTTCATACGCGCGGCGAAGCTCAGGGTCGAGGAGTTCGCAGAGGAAAAGGAGGACAAGGTTGAGGCCTTGGGGAACTGGAAATTCTTCTAAGTCTCGGAAGAAACTACAGAAGCTCAGGAGGGACTACAGTCGTCGTCAGATCGGCTGGAGAAAAGAAGATCTAGACCGTTGGAAGGTTTTCACGTCCAGGAAGGAAGCTCAGGAGGAGCGCACAGGTAGAACAAATCTTGACCGTTAGATCTTGAGCGGAGACCCGACAGTCGTCGGATCAACAGAGAGTTGCGAGGGAGTTAACCTTGTAAACAGGAGGAGAAAAGTCTCAGAGGAAGTCCCGACACATATCAGGATATCGAGGCGTCAGGAGTCGGAATATCGACATTCCCGTGGACAGGAGATCGGGTAAGTCCACCCTGAAAATCCCAACACAAATCTGGGTCGTCCATCTAAGAGAGGATGCGTGTCACGCGATCGTCCATTCCGGAGATCCGGGCACTAGACATCGGGATATCGGCGCTCGGGAAATCGGAGTTCTCGAGGTCGTGAAAGTCGGGACATCAGAAGTCTCGAAAACGTGAGGAGTAATCAGGACCATCCATCAGAGGAGGATGCGCGGCAGCAATCGAAGCTATCGGGGAAAGCCCCAACAGGAAGCCGTCTATCGGCATTACGGGCATCGACATATCAGGAATCCTGGTGACAAGAGGTTTGGGCATTTTGGAATCGCGAAGTCCGAAACCCAGACAAGGAGAAAAGTGCCATTGCGAGCCAGCTGTCAGCGTATCGGATAAGGAGGAAAGCTCCGTTGTGTGGGGGCTAGCTGACATCATAGCGGGAAATCGACATTCGAGGGATCACGAATCCTGAGGACGAGTGCATCTCGACATTGAAAAGTCCGAAACCCCGATAAAAGGTATGATTGTGGTCATATAGAGGAGGTCGCGTGGACCACGAGCTTAGCCGGAGTGCTAATTGAAGTTAGGGGTGCATCGAGAATTTGAAACCCAAAACCCCGAAAGGGAGACAAGGCTGCGGTCTTGTGAGATAGTGGTCATGTGGGCCAAGAATCTAGCCTGGAGGGCTAACAGGAGTTGGAGCACATCGGGATTTTGAAGCCCAAAACCCCAAAAGAAGGATAAGGCTGTGGTCTTATGAATTAGCGGTCACATGGACCAGAGCATAGCCAAGAGGGCTAACGCGTAAAGGGTGCATATCGGTGAAATTGCTCATCAGAGATCGGGGATTCAAGAGGACAGGAACTCTTGACGTCAGGGATCACGAAACCCCGAAACCCGAAACTGAGTTGGGGAAGATCACGGTTGAGTACAGAGAACCGTGTGGTTGAATTAAGGACCTGTGGATCGGGTTTTAGCAGAGATTCCACGGAGGAATCGAAAGAGTCACTTCGGCTCAAGGGAGGAAATTGAACGATCCTGTGAGCAAGAGAGAGCGATGAGGTGGTGGTTGCTTGAATTCTCTACTGCACCAAGTGGTATCAGAGCAGGAACTCTGTTTGTATACTTCAAGCAGAGGGAGAAGGTAAAAGGAGACAGAGCACTGGGGACTCTGTAAGGATTGTTCGCAGGTGGGCAACAGTCCATTGGCAGTCAGGAGGACTGTAGGATGAAGCTGGTAACACTCTTAGTGCAGAGTGACAGCAGCAGGTTTGCTAGGAAAGCAGACAAAGACAACACCATGGTTACTGAAGACCATAGGCATGCTGGGAGGAAGAGCAAGGCAGAAAAGCTTGCAGAAATGGATAAAGAGCTCTATGAATTAAAGGCAGACATAGAAAAGCTCGAATTGAAGATGCGGTAGGATAAGAGGTCGAGATGGATGTGCGAATGGCCCATGAAGAAGCCGAAGGCAAAATGGCCAGTCAAGGAGTTGATGGTCAGAGGGCAGCGCAGGCTGTTAAAAAGATGGTTGAGGTATGCTGAAAACATCAATGGACCAGAAGAGGAGATGGTTTAGGTATGTGAACCAGAGACTGGGAGAGATCTCAATGAAATGGGATCAGCTGAGGATATCAAGAACTACCAAGAGGGTAGAGAAGAAATTTCAGTTTGCCAGGTGGGCAAAGAGCTGAGATCGCTACGGGATCTCACGGACTGTCAGGAGGACAGCCAAGGAATTTCACATTGCCAGGTGGGCAATGAGATGAGGTCACTGTGGGATCTCACAGACTGCTGGGAGGGTAGTGAAAGGTTTCCAGTTTTCCAGGTGGGCAAGGAAAGAGAGATGGAATTAGTTGATTCCATGGACTGCCAGGAGGGCAATAGAGACATCCCATATTGCCAGATGGGTAGGGATGAGCAGGTGAGTTTTGATCAGCCCAAGGAGCTGACAGAGCAGATGAGCTCATAGGTGAGTTTGGATTAGCAGGTGCAGCTGACCGAGGAGGAAGATCAGGATAATATTCTGATGATTGGGGGAATTGGAGTATTCCTACCATTTGCCCAGGAGGAGGCAGAAGTCTGTGTTGCAGATGGTGCAACAACAGCAGCAGAACAATCAGCTGTGACTGTCAGGAAAGAAGAGGGATTGAAGCAAACTTTGGAAGCTGCCCAAGCAGACGAAGAGGAGAATGAGCATTCTGAGAAATGGCTCATTACTTTCAGCCAAGAAGTTGAAAGAGTTGTAGCATTGGAGCTGACAGCAAAAGAAGTAGAAGGAGAAGATGAGCATTTCGAGGAATGGCTCAACATTTTCAGCCAAGAAGCTGAAGAGACTACAACATGGGAGTTTGTAGCAGAAGAAGAAGAGGCAGACAACATTTGTTTTGTTGATCTGTGGGAACAAATTGAAGCCCTGGAAGAGAGGGTGAAAGTGCATAGCGTGCACATCCAACAGGTAAAGTTGGAGACTAATGAAGGAGGCATGGGAGATCATGATGATCTGCTCATGTGCCAAAAAAATTTGCAGCTAAGGAGACTGCGTGAACAGAGCCAACCACTGGAGTAGCTAGACAAAGTGATAGAAGAGATCAGAAGGCTGATGTTGGGGTCAGCAGAAACTGTCAGCGAGGAGAGGCTGAGCAGAAGAGAAGCAACAGCAACAAAAGCGCAGAAGCAGCAACAGCAGAATGGAGCAAATGAACAGCTCCAAAGGATAATTTGGGATCCAGGAGGATTCAACATCAGAGATGGGAAGCTCATGAGTGGGAGCTCATGAATTTTGTAGCTGAGGAGTTTGATGCAAGAGCATCTCTCCATGTCAGCCAGCCAGCCAGCCAGCCACGTCAGCGAATTCAAATCGCGCGTTGAAGAGAGGCGCGGTCCTCATTTAAATCTGAATTGAATGTAATTAAATGTTTAAGCTGGTGAGCTGTAGAGCCGTGCCTTTGTGCGGGCATTAGGTATATCGGCCATTAATTTTGTATGGCTGAGATCTAGATCTGATTCTAGACTAGACAACCCATTCAATGTAATTGAATATGGTAGGTAAATTGGAGGGAAGAACTCTAAGAGCCCCCTCAGGTAAAAGAGATTTGGAGTATCTCATTTTGTAGTAAGTGGAGAGGATAGAATCTGCGAGTAGAGAGCAGAAGAGAGAAGAGCCGAGACCTTGTTACAGGTCGTGCTTTGGAACACAATGTAAATACAGGCATTTGCCATATTTAATACAAAGAGCAGTTTTTCTTGCATTATTTTGTGTTGAATGGATGTTTGTGAGTGTTCTTTATACGTTGTGAATGTATGCTAGGCATTTGCAGGTTGTTTTGATTTCAAGTGAAGGTCTTTGAGGTTTCATGCCAGGAGGGCGTGACAGAGTACTACGGTCTCTAAATACCGGTGCATTGAAGCACTTCTGAATTCTGCGGGTTCAGACAAAGACGTGTTGCGGCACAAGAGCTGGAATCAACAACTCGGTGAAGACCTCAAGGTTATTGAATACCTTGGAGGCAAGGTTGTGTAGGAGAGACACAGTTGCAAACAAAAATTTGTTGTGAGTTCTGTGAAGCTCTGCCAAGTGGGCATTGAGCATATGCACAGTGGTGCATCGAGAAGAAATCTGTTGTGAGTTCAAGAAGAAACAGAATCACTGGAGATTCTGAGAGCTCTGCCAGGTGGGCATTGAGCGGGTGCATAGGTGCACAGGAGGACAGAACTGCTGGAAGTTCTGGATGAAGACACTCTGCTAGGAGGGCATAGAGACATTGTGCAGACGACACAAGAGAAGAGAACTCTTTGAGTTCTGTAATTGAGGGAAGAATCCACTAAGGGATCTTCATAGGGTTGTTGAACACCCTGCAACACTTAGCAATAAGTTGCTTGAGCAGAAGGATAGCTAGGAGGGCATCCATATTTCTCCATCTGCAGGAGAAGGGAAGAAAGACAAAGTCCCTTAGGGGTCTGAGTGGTTGAGAAGCTCAGGAGAGGAAACACTGTGTGTGCGTAAAGACTCTGCAGAGGCGCAGAAGTCAGAGACTCCTTTGAGGATTCAGAAGCAAAGCTCAGGAGGAACAACGTTTTCATACGCACGGCGAAGCTCAGGGTCGAGGAGTTTGCAGAGGAAAAGGAGGACAAGGTTGAGGCCTTGGGGAACTGGAAATTCTTCTAAGTCTCGGAAGAAAGTGCAGAAGCTCAAGAGGGAGCACAGTCGCTGTCATATCGGTTGGAGAAAAGAAGATCTGGACCGTTGGAAGGTTTTCACGTCTAGGAAGGAAGCTCAGTAGGAGCGCACAGGCAGAATGGATCTTGACCGTCAGATCTTGAGTGGAGACCCGACAGCCGTCGGATCAGCAGAGAGTTGCGAGGGAGTTAACCTCATAAACAGGAGGAGAAAAGTCTCGGAGGAAGTCCTGACACATATCGGGATATCGAGGCATCAGGAGTCAGAATATCGACATTCCCGTGGACAGGAGATCGGGTAAGTCCACCCTGAAAATCCCGACACAAATCTGGGCCGTCCATTTGAGAGAGGACGCGTGTCACACGATCGTCCATTCCCGAGATTCGGGCACTAGACATCGGGATATCGGCGCTCGGGAAATCGGAGTTCTCGAGGTCGTGAAAGTTGGGACATCAGAAGTCTCGAAAATGCGAGGAGTAATCAGGACCGTCCATTAGAGGAGGACGTGCGGCAGCAATCGGAGCTATCGAGGAAAGTCCCGACAGGAAGCCGTCTATCGGCATTACGGGCATCGACATATCGGGAATCCTGGTGACAAGAGGTTTGGGCATTTTGGAATCGCAAAGTCCGAAACCCCGACAAGGAGAAAAGTGCCATTGTGGGCCAGCTGTCAGCGTATCAGAAAAGGAGGAAAGCTCCGTTGTGTGGGGGGCAGCTGACGTCATAGCGGGAAATCGGGATTCGAGGGATCGTGAATCCTGAGGACGAGTGCATCTCGACATTGAAAAATCTGAAACCCCGATAAAAGGTATGACTGTGGTCATATAGAGGAGGTCGCGTGGACCATGAGCTTAACCGAAGTGCTAATTGAAGTTAGGGGCGCATCGAGAATTTGAAACCCAAAACCCCGAAAGGGAGACAAGGTTACGGTCTTGTGAGATAGTGGTCATGTGGGCCGGGAGTCTAACATGGAGGGCTAACGGGAGTTGGAGCACATCGGGATTTTGAAGCCCAAAACCCCGAAAGAAGGATAAGGCTGCGGTCTTATGAATTAACGGTCACATGGACTAGAGCATAGCCAGGAGGGATAACGCGTAAAGGGCACATATCGGTGAAATTTCTCATCGGAGATCGGGGATTCAAGAGGACATGAACTCTTGACGTCGGGGATCACGAAACCCCGAAACCCGAAACTGAGTCGGGGAAGATCACGGTTGAGTGTAGAGACTCGTGTGGTTGAATTAAGGACCTGTGGATCGGGTTTTAGTAGAGATTCCACGGAGGAATCGAAAGAGCCGCTTCGACTCAAGGGAGGAAATTGAACAATCATGTGAGCAGGAGAGCGCGACGAGGTGGTGGTCGCTTGAATTCTCTACTGCACCAGAGGATAAGGGTTAGTTGATATGGAGCCATTGCTATTGCAGGCTCTGTGTTTGATCAAGGAGTTTGCAATGGAATCGATGACATTACCACTTCCTTGGGTGAGCCTAACTCCACTAGATTAACATATGATAACTTTTTCAGGAGGTTCTTCTTTGGAGGGGGTGTGCTCATTGTCTTTTCGCCTTCAGGTTGTACTACTTCCATGTCTACTATGACTATGGCATGTTGTTATGATGTCCATGCTAGGTCCCAATGTGTGGCCTTTGTGGATTTCTTACTGATTAAGTGGTGTTCCTCAATTGCCCCATCCCACCATGTGGATTTTTTCTAAGGTTTTATGGGGCAACTTGCTTTTGGATTCTTAACACACTGGGCTATAATGAGTCCATTTTAAAAAAAAATCCTACACTAAAAGGAAACCTGCTCATAATCGAGAGGTTGTGTGTAGGTGTAGTCTTTACCTACCAACTTGATCTCCACCAGGGAACCATTGTTGAAATCTATGTCCATGCAAATGCGGGCATTGGTAGTTATATTTTTTCATTACTTTTCTATACTCCTAAAATTGAATTTGCTTGGAGCATCTTTTATCACCTGCAATGATTTAAAGTCTCGTAATTGTAGGGGAAGGTTTGGCATCCTTACCCAAACTAAAGCGGCAAAGACACTCTATTGTTGGATCAAAATTTGGAGTCCATGACTTCATTCATAGTCCTACTTTGCCCCAAAACCAGGGTTCAGAGTTGAGGATCAAATCTCTGTCTTCTTTTAGGTTGAATTTGACTATGAAGAATACTTTTGCACACAGATAAATGAAATCTTCATCCTTTATTTCTAGTTTTCAAAGTATTGTAACCCATTGGTGGAGGTCTTCTAGCTTTGTTTAGAGGCCATTAAATCTCAAAATATACCATTTTCTTTCAAGTGGTTTGACTCTCGTGCACTGCATTTTCTACCATAGGGATGGATGGGATTGGATCTTAAGTTACCATTCAAACTTGAGGGAACTGAGGATTGGCATGTGAAGTCCTTGTCGTGCTACCTTTCAACAACACCTCTTTGAATGAGGCCCTAAATCAATTTTTGAGTTGGATCTAGAGACCACTAAAACTTTCATTGCGAGAAGGGCCATTTGATGAGGGATTTGTTGGGTGAGATGGGTGTAACAAGTTAGACATTGGATGCTTAGGGAGGCCAAGATATCCACTGAGAAGAGGGGCTTCCAAGTGGAATAGAGGTACCAACAGGAGTCACTAAAGTCAACTTCAAAGGCGAGGAGTCATTACCCTTATCAAAAGGTGGTAGGATGAGAGAAGGGACTAAACTAGGTGAATTTGAAAAGGTCATATATAGAGAAAGATCAGACTTGATGGAGAAAAAGATTCATGTGAGGAGCCTACAAATGGGTCCTTTGCTACCTACTTGCCATTATTTATAGATGTAAACTAGAAGGCAAGAGAAATTGGTTTCATGAAAACTATTGACTTAAATAGAATAAAAGAAGCATCCATTAAAACCACAAATAATATAGTAATGCAACTAAGATATTCACCTTAACTATTTTTTTTCTCAAACATCATAAAAAAATTCCCACAAATATATTTCCCTCAATATTACATACTCACATTCCTATATAATATAATAAGCTTAAAAAAACCTAGAAAAAACAATCACCAAAAAAAACCTAAAAAACATTGATTTAGTTACTAATGATTGTAGTTTATCAATCTAAAATCTTATATTTCAAAACTAACTTCGAAATTAACAAAATATTTTAAATTGATACAATTGAATAATTTCAAAACTAATGATACATCAACATGTTAATATGTAAGTTGTAATTTACGAATATGTTTATCTTGTATATCTAGTTTGAAACAAAAATAAAAACTAACTTCGAAATTAACAAAATCTTTTAAATTGATACAATAGAATAATTTCAAAACTAATGATACATCAACATGTTAATATGTAAGTTGTAATTTACGAATATGTTTATCTTGTATGTCTAGTTTGTAACAAAAATAAAAAACTTATGTTATAAATTATAATCTTTAACTATTTTTATGTGAATTTTTTTTATAATTTTTAATATTTTTTCAAAACTAATTTTGAAATTAACAAAATCTTTTAATATAATATAATAGAATAATTTCAAAATTAATGATACATATCTGTAAGTTGTAATTTAGGAATTTGTTTGCCTTGGATATCTAATATGTAAGTTGTAATTTAGGAATTTGTTTCTCTTGTATATTTAGTTTGATAGTGTATATCTAGTTTGGATAGAAATTTTATGTTCTAATTTATAATTATTTTTATGTGCAATTTTTTATAATTTTTTATCATTTTAATGTGTAATTTTTTAATAATTAAAATTGATAAATTTAATCAATATTAAATTTAAATAAAGAGAATTTAAATAAAGAGTTATTATAAATTGTATTTTATTATAGTTTTTCATCTAACATTGAAGTTGTGCTCAACCTAAGCTGAATTTAATTTGGAAAAAAAAAATAGAGTTATTACAAATATAAATTATAATTATAAAGTTATTGATATAAGGGTATTTTAAAATTTTGGTTATAAATTTAGAAAAATTGTTGAAATTGTAAATATCAATTATTAAAATTACATAATTGTCTCAAAAGACACTCTAAAACCCAGTAAGGAAAAGATGTTCATATAACATAACACATTAAAATAATAATAAAAAATCTACAAAATAATAAATTAATATTAAATTAATAATAAAAAACATTAAAATATATATAAATAAATAAACACATATAAACAACAAAATATGCTTAATTAATCAATCTACATAATAATAAAAATAAATATATAATAAATCTATCTTAATCCAAGACATTTGATGTCTCTTGACCCTTAATAAATCCCAGATTAAAATGGATAAAATGAATATATAATAGTTTAGATACTGAATCTATTTATACATTTAAAAATATAATTCTAATTATAAAAAATTAGAATCCAATAATGATGAATAAAATAAAATAAAGTTTACATTACGCTTTTAACATGGAGACGAACTATCCGTTGATTGTGCATTTGGGCAGGGTGTGCCGTATGAGCGCTCCACATCACATGGACGAGTGGCAGCTCAACGGTTACACTATAGTACACGATAGAGGGAGACAAGGGTACAGTGGGCGCCGTTGGAATCCACGTTGCCTGCTGCTCGCCTCACTCTTCCTCATCATAGCCGTTGTAATTTGCGGGAGCAGCATTATATACAGGTACATCCCTGCATTACCAGCCATTCAATTCCTATTCAACTCGGATCTCTTGGTCCTCGTCATCGTCTCTGTTTTCTTCAATGGCGTCAGTCCATATGGGAAACTCTGGCTCCTGCGTTAAGACCTTTCTCCGGTGGCTAAACCTGGCCCTGATAACAGGATCCTGCGCTTCAATCGCTGTCATAGTTCTCGTCAGGAGGAGCCCGACCCCCTGGGGCTGGGCGTTCATCGCGGCCTCGGCGATCTCTGTTCTCTCCGGGGTGACCGGCCTCTCTTCTCACATCAACAGGCCATGCTTCGCCCTGCACGTTTTTTTCCTTCTCCTTTCTGTGGCCGGGCAGGGTCTGGGATTCCTGATGCTTTTTTCCAGGGTTGATCAGACCGAGCGCCGCCTGAAGCCCACCACCGGAAACGAGGCGGAGACGAGGATTCTGATGAAGGGCAACGCCGCCCTGCTGCTCGTTATGTTCTGCATGGAGATGCTGGTGCTGGTGCTGGCTTGTTCACTTCAGTGCTGTGCAGCGGAGGGGGCATATCACGGGCTTGATGTGGAGAAGAGGAGAGGGTGGGGCAGGAAGTTGGCCCAAGTTCAAGAAGAGTCCCTCGCCAATGCTACTGCCATGGAAGAGATCCATGCCGCTCAGTTCAATGATAAGTTTAAACAGAAGTACGGGGAAGGATTCGATCCCTGATCCCTTCGTTTTCTTCTCTGGCTCTTTCAGTTTGGATTTCAGTTTGATATGAGA
>ML800464.1:50876-62201 GCA_009831015.1 Picea engelmannii | reverse complement strand
GTCCTAGGCCTCCAAAGGCCAATGTCCAAGTGAAAAGGGTTATGATTTCATCCTCGAATGTTATCAAAGTTCCTCCAAAGGAAATGTCCTCTATCCTTTGCACACAAAGGCTCGAGAGTGATTTTCCTAGCCTATGGGGTATGACGTCCATATTGGGGGTTTTCAACCCCCCATGAAGGTCAAAATGGCATAATTCCTCCATGGATAGCATTCACATGGCAAGGTCCTAAAAATAAAATAAGTACGCCCTCCAAGGGTGCACAAGTCACATGTATCATGCCAAGTAAGAGACATTTAATAAAAGAACCACCCAAACATGTGCATCAAATCCCCCCTTTTAAAATTAAACAAATTCTTAAAGACCTTGTAAAATTTTCCAAATTTAAGTATGGGAGGGTTGTCATGGTTCCCCATTGGGTAGACCAATCCCCATGTCAAGGAGTGTTTCCCAAGAAGACCCTCTCTAATACATGTAGTGAATATGAGATGGATGGGGGTAAGAGCTTTGGGCATGGGGTTCCTGACGTATCAAGGGTTCATATTGTCTCATTTATGGCTGCCTTTGTGGAAGGTGCATTGCATCCCTTTGTTTACAATGCAACATTTTTCCAATCCCTTTATTTCCTTTCATTTATTATGGTCTCAACATTGAGTGTTATGTGCAAGGAAAGAAAAGGAGCACTGCAATTCCGCTTGAAGTTAGAATACATTGAGTTCCATATGCACTGGAAATTAAAAGACAACGAAAATGAATTCCCCCATCACGCACGACATTTAATAACTATTTGTTTTCTTTGTTTGTGGTCCTTCATTTTTATGGAGAATCATTTCATTTCCCTCGGGACCTTAGGGAAAGCATCTAGAAGGATAATTTATGGCTTTTAAGTTTTGTCGATTACAACACCTCTGGGCCTTCAACCCCTTCTTCCCATGAAATGAAGTACAATCCCTTCTTGGGGTCAGTGAACCCAAAGACCCAAAATATGAGGATACGGAGTGAGAGAAGTGTGGAAAGTGGCAAGTATGAGTGAGAATGGTATGATTACCCTTCAAGGAGAACCCCTAGTAGCAACTATTTTCTCGAGGGTGACCCATTTACTAGGAAACCATGTCAACTACCAAGGTGAAATGAAGAAAAAGGTATAATTTCCAAGAAAACATTTTCATAATCAAGAAAGGACCCTTGGAAACATGTTCAAATGCTTCAATTATTAAAGTGACACTTACCATGAGACTAGACTTGTTACCTCATGAAGCAAGACTTGTTTTCCTTCTTGAGCCAAGATGGTGTGTTGGGCGTTGCTACATTGTTGTAGAAGAATGGTGATGTGTGGTGGAGAAGAGGGGATATGTATGGTCAATGTGGGCTCATGTGGTCATCTGGATCTCGACAATTTGTGTATTCTACCTATGGGCCTCAAGACATCATCTCCTTAGTTACCCCTATTCTATGTGGTGTAACATCTAGCTCCTACATGGGGACATGTGCTCGTCATAGAGTACATGAGAACCTCAACATGTCCTGGTAAGAAATGTTCATACACATACTCAATCAAAATATTAGAGCATCTAAGGGTGGATTTCTCACCCTTTGTTCATATAATCAAAACTTCAAAATTTCAACTATTCACAAATAAAAGAAAAAATTTCATTTTTCAAATTTTTTTAACTAACATGTAATATGATTCAAGCAAATCACAACATCTATGCATAAATGCAACAAAACAATATATAAAGTGAGGAATGAAAGAAAATGCAACTAAACTACAATGAACACACAAATGCGATGCAAGAAAGCACATGACCTACCTACTTACCTGGGGCCCCAAGCACGTGGAGATCAGGTCCATCAAGATAAGATCATAGGATAGATCCATCAACTAGTAATGACATCTTCCTCCCATCCATGGCAGATAAATAGTAAGTTCCTTTCTCCAACTTCTTCTTGATGATGTAAGGGCCAAGCCATATAACTTCACTCATCTTGTCATGCTTTGTCTTTCCCTTCCTCTTATCCCACATGAGTGCAAGGATTCCTTCATCAATCTTAACATAAGTTATGTATTCTATGTAAGGATATCTAGGTGGTTCTTCTTGAATATGTCCTTGATATCTCTTTCTCACTCTTTATCTTTCTTATCTTCATCCTTATTGAGTATCTTAATGGATCCTAGATCCTTTCCTTGGTATTCCATAAGCTTCTCCTTATATTTGTTTGTGTTATGAAGCAATGTATCAACACAATCTTCTTGTGCAAAAGGTAAATCCCAAGGACCATACTCAATTACCTGAGGCGCCACATCATACTCACAATCACTCCAATATTCAGGGATATTTGGATCAACTAAATGATTCATTGCAACATGTTGACTGTACAGAATCTCAAATGTCCCATCCCCCATAGGGATATGTGCATGCTTGAGGTCCATACTGAGAAAACCTCCAAGGATATCATACCAAATTCTTGACAAGAGAATACCCCAAGCGTCCAGTACATCAATAACAATTATATTCATGATGTGGACGATGTGGGGGAAAGCCTGCAAATATATCTCCACATATTCTATGAGATTGTACACTTTCACCTTTTTTGAATCAATACCACAAACGTTTCCATAAGGTTCGGTTGTCTGTAAACAAATTTGTTTCATGAATTTTAGAGACATTACATTTTCCGAGGCTCCAAAATCCAACATACAATTATTCAAATGAAAACCATTTATGCCCAAAGAAAGATAAAGGGAGGATTTTCTTCTCCCTGGCTCCCATGATACATAGTATTTAGGATCATCGGAGCATCTCTTTCCTCATCTTGTACCTTTAATGCTTTCGAAACTTCTCTTCTTATGGAAGGAATCTTGTACATCTCCACCAAAGGTACCGACATATTCATATTTCCAATCATATTAGGTTCATCTATATTTAGGCGAAGATCCTCATCTCGTGGTGCAGGTTATGGAAGCAAGTCATGAACTAGAGGTGGGGGAGGTGGAGGCACTTCGTTCATTGTTGGAGGTGGTGGGACTGGCACTTTTTTTCTTCTCAAGTATGTCAAAATTTCCCTTTTACTCAACTTGTCCTCTAAGCTTTCATCCATTTGGTTCAATACTTCCAACTGAGCTCATCTAGATGCTCGCTTCCTGACTTCTTCAATTTGTTCCTCTGTGATATCAATGTACTCGTTAGCCTGGAGGAAAAAAGTTGTACCAATGAATTTCATCCTATCCATAGTGATTGGATCTTCTTCTTCCCTCTGTATTGGACACTCATGTTTCAAATGAGGTTCTTCATAAGGGAAACACCATGGCGATCCCTCTATACTGACCGTTCCAACATGATTCAAGGTTCTCGGTGCCTTTGCCTCTTGTTGTGGCCTTGGTTTCCAACCTGTGTTTTCCCTCTGTTGTCTGATAAACTGAGGTCTTAGAGCATAATGGTGCCTCTCCAAAGTTGTCAATTTGTTCATGATCTGATTTTGACTTTTAGGCATTCATTTGATCAAAATTCTGAGCCAAGAGTGTGATTGTATCTTGTGCACTGTTGGTTGAAGTCTTCCTCTTTGTTTATGTTCTGGCATGAAGGAACTAAAAATGCTAAATCTTTGAACTAATAGTATGGTATTCAATCTACACACTATACTCGTTGGATTTTTCCAAATTTCCAGGCATCTTTTCCTTCAGAATAAAACCAATTTTTCCTTCGAAAGCATTTAAATAAAGAAGGAGAACGACTTCTTCCAATGGGAATAAGTCCTTCGGGATATGACTATTCAAGTTGTAAAATCTAGCATCAAAATCCTTCATTGTTTCATCCTCTTTCTTTTTAATTCGGTTGGATTGTATCAATAGCATTTTGTTGTACTTATTTGTTGTCCATCTACCCTTGAAGAAATTAGCAAAAGCTTCATAAGACTACAAGTGATTCTCAAGAAACCCTTTGAACCACTTCTTAGCATCTTCATCAAGAGACATAGCTAGTAGCTTCATCGCAACATCTTCATGTTTTATACCATTATCTTCCATGGCCATGCCAATAGCATCAAGATGTTCTTTAGGTGTAACAACATTGTTTCCATTGAACTTCGACAACCACTTGTGAGACTCTTTGGGAATACTATTGGGATGCCCAGTGATGGTGCCATATTAAATGGCTTGTAGAGGTTTCCATCCCAAGGATGAGCCATTGGAGCGAGGGGAAAGTTACCTTGAAATAAGGTTTTGACAATGGGAGAATTATGAGGAGTTCGTTGACGATAAACTTTGTAAGGATTAAACCATCCTTGGGGAAGTGTCTTTTGAAAAGATGGGTTCTTAAGTTGTGGAGTCGCTAGATGAAATCTAGGAAAATCTCATCAAAAGTGGAAAGGGAAATTCCCTCAAATGGAGTTGACATGAAAGCTAGGTAAATGATTTGGGATAGACTTTCCAAGTGTCGTTATGGGTAAGAAAGGATTCAAAATCCTCCTCAGAAACAAGGCCAAAAATGTTATCAAACAATTTGTGGTTTGGGAAAATCTCAACCCAAGCAACAAGTGTGAGACACGACTAGGAACACCTATAAATTTCACCTCAATAGATATCCCCCTCATTTCAGTGAAAGAAAAGTCCTACACAAGGGAGGATTTTTGGGTGACCGATGCAGGAGCATCGCTCCACATCAGCAGCGTGCCAGCCAACCAACACATCCAGCACGCATTAATGGAGAAAGGGAGACGCGCAACCCTCTCAATTTTGAAATTTGAAATTTCAATAAATGGTGTAATGCTTTTAGTGCTAGACCACGCAGATGTTCAGGAAGTGGTTGAGGTTTCCTTAAATGGTTACCTGGAGCTAAGTCCAGATCAGTCATATTTGCGACTTCCATTTATGTAATGTAGCCATAGGAGTCGCTCGGTGATAATGATAGCTCATAGATGGTGATTGAGGATAAGCTTGAGAGAGCCCCCATTTTGTAATTAAGAAATTTGAGTAGAGAGTAAGGAAGAGAGTTCTCAGGCAGAGAGGCCTTGAGAGAAAGAGCTGAGACTTGTTACAGTCCAACCTTTGTAAACATTTGTATAGACATTTGGAGATTAATACAAAGAGCAGTTTTTCCTGTCCATGAATTGTATGTATGTGTTTACCTTTTTTTATGCATTTCATGTTTTAAATGCATAACTGGTGAAGTATTTGATAAGTTTCAACCTCTTCCTATCTTGGAGTTTCCAAGTGCAAGGAGTGCATAGAGTCCGCAAGGTGTGGATTGATAGAGGTGAGACAACCTCAGGAAATCTCAAGAGGGATAGCGTTGAACCTTCATCAGCAGAGGTGCAAGGAGTGCATAGAAGGGAACTCTATCTCAAGTTCAGAGAAGACATAACTACTGAAGGTTCTATGGAAGCTCTGCCAGGTGGGCATTGATCAAGTGCACAGGGTGCATTGAGGATAACTCTATTTCGAGTTCGACGAGAAGACAAAATCAATGAGGATTCTGGAGAACTCTACCAGATGGGCATTGATTTGGTGCAAGTGTCCACAGAAGGGACTCTATTTCGAGTTCTGAGAAAATTGAAGTGTCAAGGAGAAGGAAGTTACAAAGTTACTGAACACTCTGTGAAGAAAGGCTCTGGAAGGTGTGCATCGAGCAGAAGAACGCCAGGAGGGCATGAAGCATTTCTTTGCAAGAAATACTTCGAATTGAGTTATTCGAAAACTTAGCAACACAAGGAGTATGTGAATAAGAACTTCTCTAAATTTCTTAATCTCAGAAGGGATAGTGCAAGGAGTGCACTCAGAGTGAACTTGTTTCAAGTTAGAAAGCTCAGGAGGGGGAGCATTTCTATAACACAGACTAGACCCAAGAGGAACCGGGCTCGCAAGAGGAAGAGTTGAAGGTTGAGACCTTCGAGACTTAGAACATCTTCTAAGTCAAAAATCCAAGAAGGCTCAGGAAGAGAACGCGCAAGGAAGACATATCTGAACTATCAGATCTCGCACAGATAACCGACCACCGTTGGATCCGGAGGAAGGTGCACAGAGTTTAACCTCTGGGAGGGTCACACAGGAGAGCAGCTGAAGATGAACGGTGGAGACACTTCATAGAGAAGTGCCAAAATCCCAACAACCGTTGGGTCAGGCGAAGGCGTTGAATTTCGGCATTTCGGGGTTTGGAGTGGCCGAGTGTGGAGTCGCTGCATCGTGAACTCTCGGTTCGCGAAATCCTGAAATTGCGCATTTGAATTTCGACATTTCAGAGTTCGGGGTTTGGAGCGGACAAAGGATTGTTGAATCGTTTGTATCACGGACTTCCGGTTCACGAAATCCCGAAAGGAATCCAGAGCGTCAGATCTGGAGCACAGTGGCCTGAGAGCCGTTGGATCAGAGAAGGGGAAGAAGGATCTGGGCCGTCAGATCTAGCACCAAGGACCGATAGTCGTCGGATTTGGAAGGAGGTGTGAGGGGTTTAATCCCTGTAACAGAAGAGGGAAGAGAGGATTCGTCGAAGTCCCAAAAAAATCAGAACCGTCCATCTCAGAGGACGTGTGTCGAGAGACCCACATTTCAGTGATTCAGACACTAGGAGACCAAGAGTGAAGAGTCTCCAGAAATCGCGAAAGGAGAAGTCCCGAAAGAACCAGGACTATCCAACAAAAGGACACATGGCAAGCGATCAAGGTATTGGGAAAATCCCAGAAAGGCCCATTTCGGCATTTCGGCTACCGGGGATGCAAAGGGGAAGAGTTTGAGACTCTTGATCCACAAAACCCCGAAGGGATATGAGCCATTGGATCAAGGGAGGCTCACATGCGTCAAGCTCCCTTTGAAGTGGAAGATTTCAGCATTTTAGACTCCGGGAGTTTGAAGGACCAAGGAACGTTGCAGCTGGGGTCGTGAAGTCTCGAATCGCGAAACCCCGAAAAGCGTCCGGAAGAATAGGTGCTGAGATATTTTCGACATTTTTGCAACCGGGATTTCGAAAGACAGAGGACAGGGAGGAGTGCTTGCATCGCAATTCCCCAGATCACGAAAATCCAGTAAGGGCTCTGACGTATAGCACGTGGTCACAGGACGTGGTTATTGATCAACTTGGAAAAATGCTCCTTCGGCATGGAAATGGTCCATTACCTTGGCTACATCATTGATCAACATGGAGTACATGTGGATTTAGCCAAGATCCAAGTCATCCATGACTGTCCAACCCCAACCAAACTCACTGAGCTTCGGAGCTTCTTGGACCTTGCCAATTTCTACCGCAGGTTCATGTTGGGATTATCCCATATTGCATGGGCCCTCAGCCAAATAACCAGGGGTGGTGGTAAGGTGAAATTTTCATGGGGCCGGTCCCAACAACAAGCGTTTGATGATTTGAAGAAGCGCTTGTGCTTAGCCCCAGTACTTTCACTACCAGACCTGCAACATCCCTTTGAGATCAAGACAGATGCTTCAGACTATGCTGTGGGCGCCGTTCTCACTCAGCACGATCACCCCGTGGCCTATCATAGTGAGACACTATCAGATGTTGTCCATAAGTACCCTACTTACAACAAATAAATGTACTCCATTGTGCAATTCTGCCACCAGTGGAGACATTACATTCTTGGGAAGGAGACAATCATCCACACTGATCATAAGCCACTGCAGTTCATGCAGACACAAGGAAAATTGCAGAATGATCTCCATCAAAAGTGGTCCACATACTTGTAGCAATTCCACCTCAACATCAAGTATAAACAGGAAGCACCAATCGTGTCATTGATTGCCTCAACATACCGCCAATCGCGACACTCACCATGGTGCTATACTCTTGCAGCCATGAGACCTCTAGATGGCCCCAACTCTATGAGATAGACCCAGACTTCACCACCACCTACCAAATGTTGGGGGCAAATGCAATTATCGATAATTTCCATATTCAGGATGGGTTGTTGTGTCGTCTAGGCCATATCTATGTTCCATCAAGTGAGCGACCGAAGCTGATATGAGAATCCCACTATAGTTGGGTGGCAGGACACTTCGGTGTCGAAAAGACAGTGGCGATGCTACATAAACATTTCTATTGGCCGGAACTTCGACAGGAGGTCAGCAAGTATATCAGGTCCTACACTGCTTGCGCTATTGCCAAATTGACCACTAAGAAATAGGGCGATTTTGGTTCTTAGAAACAGGCCATGGGAATCCATCTCAATGGACTACATGTCGGGCCTCCTATCCACCAAGTGGGGAAATGACTGTGTTTTTTTGGTTGTTTATCGCTTTTCTAAGATGACGATTTTGGTTGCCTCAAGAAGAACATCACATCAGAGGCCATTGCCAAGATCTTCTTTGAACGAGTCAGGGTACATTTTGGAATCCCACAAACCATTGTCTCAGATTGGGATAGTCGATTTCTTAGCAAATTTTGTTCGAGCCTCTGGTCACTACTGGACACCAAGCTCACCAAATCCACGACCTTTCACCCCCAGACAGATGGTCAAACCGAGGTCATAAATTGAATGATTGTGCATATCCTTCACATGTATAATTCAAATCACCCTCACACATGGGATGAGATCCTTACCTCTGTCTAACATAGCTACAACCGAGCCCTACATAGCTCAACTGGCCACAACCCCTTTCAGGTGGGGTTGGGATTCCAACCATTGGGTCCCGTAGATGTTTCACTTCCCCTTGCGGTCACCTCGACCGACTCATCTCCTGCTCCAACTGAAGCTAACAAAGCCACTCAGTTCATTGAGCGGATCCAACACATCTGCCAACAGGTTCAGGGTATCCTACAAAAGTCTAATGACAAGTACAAACAACACCATGATCAACAACGGGTGCCACATAAGTTTCAGGTGGGCGACAAAGTTTGGTTGCACTTGCAGAAAGAACGCCTTACAGGACCCCATTGGAAGCTTCTCCCGCTCCGTTATGGGTTGTATACCATCACCAAGGCTATGGGGGATAATTATTTTGAGATCAACATTCCTCCTTTCCTTGGCCTGCACCCAGTGTTCAACGTGGATCTCCTTCGCCCTTATTTCCCACCATTATTGGACACCTCAGAAGTAGCAGAACAGTTGACACCAACAGAGATCAACCCCGACTACATAAAACATGCATCCATTGATTATATTGTGGACACACATATCAAGGGAACTCGAAAACAAAGGATCCATCTTTATCAAGTCGTCAAAGCAGGGCAACTCCTGCACCAAGGCAAGTGGCTCACCCAGGGCCAAATTCAACAGAAATTTCCTCATCTGATGGGGGACCTCAATGCAATGGAGACCATTTCTTCCTTAGGAGGGAGGATTGATCCAAGAGGATATCGGTGGCCGCCCACCTTTTCCAACTGGCTCAAAACACTTTTCTGGCAATTTTGGTAATTTACTATTTTTAGCAGTTTTCACTTCTGGAGCCGTTTTGAGGCCCTAAAAGATGTTTTTTGGGAAAATTGGTTTTCAATATGGAAGTTCCTTTTATATTTCCCCTAAAATGAATCTCATTCAGGAGACCTTTCCAATGGGCTATCATACACCTAAAACAGAGATCGTGTGCAAAAGTTACGACCCCAGGAAGTTGATGTACTAACTTACCCAAATGGGGCCCACATGACTTTTGGCGCTTCATCTCCTAGGGTTAGGTTTTTGGATGTCTAGGGTTTTGGGCATTCATTTTTATTGTAAAAATACTTTTAGAGCCTCATTTTAATCATCTTCTTGCGAATGAGCGCAATTGTCACATCTCTTCTCAGAGATAACCCACCACCATTCTAGCAAGCTTGTTTTCACTGCATTTTACAGTTCTAGCTTATTTCCTTATTGAATAGAAAAACAATTTACTGTATCTCTGTTATTTTGTGTTAAGAACCTGTTAATAATCTATAGTCATTTCATTTTTCTCATAAAATCTGGATCAATCTTGCATGCTAATAAAGGTCAGATCAAGAGACTACAAAGCAAGAGTTCAAGAGTTACTTCAAATATCCCTCAAAGAATTCAAGACATAATATGAAGTGAAGGTGTATAATAGTTTCAAACACAATGTTTGTAATGGACAATAAATTCATCTTAAAGTCTAATTTTAACATGCTTGAATCTTTTCCTCGAGTGGAAAAGATCAATGACCAAGAAATATAGGTTTAATTTATACAATGTACATTGTAGTGTGTGTTAAATTATTCGATGTGCTGGTTTTACCATAGACAATATCACTATTGTCACCCAACCACCCCCAAGCACCATAACCTTTGCTAGATAGAATGATTCTGGAAGCAACACTAGAACCAATAGATAACCAAGAGAGTGCATATTTCTCCAAGATAGCTCACCAAACAGAAAGTCCCAAAGACACATAACAAAAACAATACTCAGCTGCAATAGTTGTAGTTGTAGTTACCAGGAATACCACCAAGAATATCAGAATACCACCAATAATGTCACCCAGAATACCCCCAAGAGATATTAGAAGGTAGGGCGCATATCTTAGGCTAGATAGTGCTAGAGAGAAAGACCAAGAACCACCCCAGAAGATCCACCTTCCATCCTTGCAGCTGCAGCTCCAAACTTGCACCATAATTGAGAGAGTGAATGAGGTGAGTACAAATGAGTTAGAGCGCCCTCTATTTATAGCGGTTCTTGTCACTTGTCTGGGTCGAATTGTCCTTTTAGAGGCTAATACTTTAATATTAATTCTTTTACTGAGCTGACTTAGGGTTTCTCTTGCTTCCGGAGTATTCTATTCTAGCCAAAGGTTACAAATGGAGGTTAATACCTCCCGCAACTACCATAATATCAACACTCCCTCCTAGCTAGGGAGGTATTAACTGTAATGATCTCAAACACATCCTCCATTTCACATGGTATGGGAAAGACTCTCATATTCTTGCAAAACATCCTATAGGTAGCATCATCATAGCCACACATGTTATCTCATGATCACGCAGATCAAGTCGCGAACATCATCATCACTATCCATCTAGCTGGAAATCACATCCAACACTACTGGTTGACACACTAGCCTAGGAAACACTTTCAACACTATTGGTAGTCTCCATGGAAATCAGGTAGTAGTACACAGTTACTACAATGCCATCCAATAGATCAAAACAATGTCGATCCATAGTAGCACACAACTGTTATCCAGTGGTACACAACCACTCCTAGTAGCGCATAACTACTATATAGTGGCATACAGTCACTACCAATGGAACACATCCACCACAGTAGTACATAGTTATTATCTAGAGACACACAATATCCACTGCAATCAACTAATAGCTACACAAGCTATCACCATGCAATACAATAGTCTCCTATCATCAAATCATATCATCGTATGCATCATCTCTCAAGGCCATACT
>ML800464.1:0-10360 GCA_009831015.1 Picea engelmannii | reverse complement strand
TATATATATATATATATATATATATATATATATATATATATATATATATATATATATATATATATATATATATATATATTGAAAATTATATAGTGAATTTTGAATTAGTTGTTGGGATGAAAATTCACTTGTTAACTCTTCTAGAAATTTGCAAGGACAAACATATAATTAAATGCAAATTTGACACATTAAATAACATTATTTTTTTTGAAAAAATATCAATATAACACAATTCCATACAATTGTTTTTTAACAGAACTTCAAAATTCGTAGGGCGTATGTGAGTTTCAACAAATTCAATTTAAGAAATATGTAAAATGTCAAATTTCCATCACCACATTTCATTAAAAAGTGGAAAATATTTTCATTGATTCACCCTGAGCAAACTGTATAGGGGAATGTTGTTGCCTATCCCATCTCTCAAAAATAATGTCCCAAAGGGGCTTGTCATCAACACAAATATGTATGTTTAATGGCCTCCATGGAAAGATCCAATGCCTCATATATGTAACTCATTTTCTTCGTTGACTATTGTGAAAGTAAGAAACATTCGAAATTAAAATTAAAATTAAATATAGATTCTAGACCAAGAATCTTTTAAATAAACAAAAATATATGAAATGAACAGTAAAACATTTAAAGTATGTGTACCTGAGAACTTTGACAAGAGGCTTTCTAATTGTTATAGCGTCAAATTCCACCTCTGAAGCATTGATTCTCTTTTTTTCCTTATCCCTATCCTCTTTATATACAACTATTCTCCATACCTCCTTGAGTCCTTCTAAAAACCAATATTTTGAAGGATGTCCACGCCCTCACAACTATGCAACCCACGTACACGTGGGCTACTTAAGGGACACTTGCATACATGCTAATAAATGTTCAAAGAAATATTTTTATGCCTATTATCGCACAATTTGTAGTTTGGGAGAAGCCCAACCCAAACAACAAGTGTGTGACACAACTGAGAATACCTATCACTGTCACCTCAATAGATATCCCCCTTGTTTTATTGAACGACAAGCCCAACACAATGGAGGGTTCATGTGTGACCCTAGGGTTATTGCAAGAGGATAAGAGAGGAGACAGAAGAACACCCCTATAGGTCAAGGTCGAGGTGAGACTTGAGGATTGAGGAAAGAGTCTTTCGAATTGGTAAGTGGTTGTCAAGGTCATGTACCTGCAAAACAATGTTAGATAAACCAAAACAAGACAATATATGATGATATAATCCTCAAAACCAATGAGGATTCAATAAGAAACTTTGTTGTTCCAAAATTGCAGCAGTAAGGAAATATATATCAGCAATAAAGAAACTATGACAACTGAAAATTAAACCATCAACAAATGTATGATGTTGGAAAATAAAGCTAGAAAATAGTAGGCAATATTCCAATGTTTGAACCAAGACTTTGATGGAAAGAGAGGGTTGTGAATGAGTGTTATCAACATAGTTTTCTGACATACTTATGGTTGTAGAAATTTTTTTCTACAACAACGAGTTATAACCACTAAAATAGCAAGTAACCCACTCAAACAATAGCTCTTAAACAATAGATCAATTATCACATCTTTCCAGTGAATATCGGTGGTAGAAACGTGAGTAAAGAGTAAGAGAAGGTGAGTTTGTTGCAGCCCTATTGGTTGTAGCTTGATGCTTGTTACAACAACTCAATCACTTATCAAATTGAGAATCCCTTAGGGCACAAGATAGCTTAAAGCATTTAAAGTTTAAATCCAAACTTGAACGATTCAATATCTCAAAATTCATGTTTACCAATGCAACAATATTCTATCTCCAATACAAAGATTAGTATCTTATCTATTGGGTAATGGAGTCTCTTTCTTTGAGCTAGGGTTTACCAATCTTCTAGGGGTGTAAGCCATTTTACTACCTAGAGAAGATAAACCTTAGCAAGGTATTTCTACAAGGGTGTAAACCCTCTTACTCCTTGTAGAAATCTTTAATCCTTTTCAATAAAAATAAAATATAATTCCTCGATGGAGGGTGTATGCCCTTATACTCCTCCTAGGGTTTGATTAATAACCTTGAAGTTAAGAAGAAAAACACAAGATTGCAGAAATTCCTTACATATTCCAAGAGATAGCAAGCAAAACCCTTTATCAAGAAATTCCATCAAATTGCCAAGAAAAAGCATCCAAGTGAAGTTGCTAGCCTTTATTCCACCAATAGACAAACATTCCATCCATTTTGCACAAGAGACAAGAGATGGAGAATTTCCTAAGAGGGGCCGAAAGTTTAGTCCAAAAGTGTGTAAATGAAAAAGAGATGCCTATATTTATATGAGGTCATCTAAACCAATTTCTCCACATAAAATTGTCAACAACAAATTAAAAGAGGGCCAACCCCCTTTGTTTTCCTTTACAACTTACAAATATAAAAAATTTACATAAAGTAAAACCCTAAAAAGGGTGATGTCGTGCCCTAGAAAGGTGACATGAGGCCTAAATGTGAGACGTTGAGCCTCAATAAGCATATTGTTGGACCTCCAAAGGCCATGTGTCAAGCTCTCATCTGCTAGAGTGTCATGGCATGCATCTCCTTCCTTAAAACCACATCACATTACCTTTGGAACCATCAAGCCCCTCAAAACCCTAGCCTCCACATGACGTCAAGGGCTTAGGAGGTGACGTCCTAGGCCTCCATAGGCCAACGTCCAAGTGAAAAAGGTTATGATGTCATCCTCTAGTGCTGTCAAAGTTACTCCAAAGGAAACCTCCTCTACCCTTTGCACACAAAGGATCTGGGGTCCTCTAGCCATCCTTTGGGGTATGGCGTCCATCCTTGTGGTTTTCAAGCCCCCATGAAAGTCAAAATGACATAATTCCTTAATGGATAGATTTCAAAGAGAAAGGTCTACAAATACAAATAAGCACACCCTCTAAGGGTTGACAAGTCACATGTATCATGTCAAGTAAGCCACATTTAATAAAGGAACCACCCAAATATGTGCATCAAGTCCCCCCTTTTCAAACTAAACAAATGCTCAAAGACCTTATAAAATTTACCAAATTTGAGTATGGGAGGGTTGTCATGGTGCCCTATTGGGTAGATCAATCCCCAAGTCAAGTTTTTTTCCCCGAGAATACCCTCTATAAGTCATGTTATGAGTATGAGGTGGATGGGGGTATGACTTTTGGGCATGGGGTTCTTGACATATCAAGGGATCATATTTTCTCATTTATGGGTGCCTTTGTAGAGAGCGTGCTACATCCTTCATTTTCAATGCAACATTTTTTCAAGCCCCTTTATTGTTGTTAATTTATTATGGTATAAAACATTGAGTACTATGTGCAACAGAAAGTAAAGAGAACCACAAGGCCACTTGAAGTTAGGAACACATTGAGTGCCATATGCACTGAAAATTAAAATACATTGTAAATGCATTCCCCCATCAAGAGAGACACTTATTAATTATGTGTATTCCTTTTTAAAGGTCCTTCATTTTTTATGGATAAGTGTTTCATTGCTCTCAGGACCTTAGGGCGAGCATCTAGAAAGATAATTTATGGCTTTCAAATTTTTTCAGCTACAACACCTCTCGGCCTTTAGCCCCTTCTTCCCATGAAATTAGGTATAAGCCCTTCTTGGGGTATAAGCCCGAAAACCAAAAATATGAGGAAATGAAAGGGAAGAGGTGTGGAAAGTGGTAAGTATGTGCGAGAGTGGTATGATGACCCTTCAAGGAGACCTCCTAGTAGCAACAATTTTCCCGAGGGTGACCCACTTACTAGGAAACCATGTCAACCACCAAGGTGAAATGAGGCAAAAGGTATAATTTCCAAGTAATAATTTTCATAATCAAGAAAGGACTCTTTGCAACATGTTCAAATGCTTCAATTATTAAAATGACACTTACCACGAGACTAGATTTGTTACCTCATGAAGAAAGACATGTTGTCCTTTCTGGGCCATGTTGGTGTGGTGGAAGTTGTTGTTTTCGATGACTATGATGTGTGATGAAATGAGGGGATATGTCTGCTCATCTGGCTCTCGAAATACCATGTCTTCAACCTACAGGCCTCGAGACATCATCTCCTTAGTTACCCATAGTTTGGAGGGGTAACAATGCCAAATTAATGATGAGTTATGTGATTGGTTATTTGTCTAACTCCTTTTTCCCCTACTCAACTATCTCTAACCAACTAGATACCACATAAAAGGAGCATTTTCTTCATGGAGAAAGGTAATGATACTTTTCACATTCAATCAAACACTTATTTGGCTATCCCCGTCAAGTCTGTAAGCCCATTATGTGTTTCTAGTTTCCCTCCGATCACCAACTTATCTTGCCAAGAGTTTCCATTTATATTCTCTTTGGACCTGTAGTGACTTTAGTGTCAGGAACATATTTATAGTAGGATCCGGGGTGGAGGAATCTAGGATCTCTTTCAACAAGGTAACGCCACATCGAACATGTAAAATTTGTAACTACCTTTTTGTTGTTCATTAATAATATAGAAAACTAGTTCCTTTCAAGTATATTGTGTTATTATTGTTCATATTTTCAATGCTTTTGTATACATTTCAGTAGAATACTAATTTCTTTGATCTTTACTGTTATTTTTCATAAAACTAACATGTAGTTATTATTATAACTACCTCTTTGTATAGATATACTTGTTCAAGGTTATTGCAGATTATAGATAAACCATTGGGAAGGAGCGAAAGGACTCTCTCAATCGGGAACAACACTGAATGTTGGGATCCTGGTGAGTTGATTTTCCTCTTTCTTCCAATAGTTAGTTATTTCTTTGAAATTCGGTTATTATATCTTATTTTGGTATTGTGTTTGGAATGTACTTTGTATGTGGTCATTGGTATATTGTAGTAAGCCCACTACTATAGGGGATTTTCCCCGAAAGCACTAATAGAAAGAATCTCGGCAAAAGCCTTCAAGAAACCATAATTCAACACCAGGGTATTGATCTCCATGCCTTCATGGTTATGGGATAGATCATTTTGAACCTAGTGGCTGCAAGATGAACAATCTTGTTGCCTTCAATGTATTTCCTCATGATGGCAAGAAGATTAATGTGATTATAAAGGTATTTGGTTATTTCTTTTGTTATGTACACAACCTCCTTTATCCGGTAAATTTTACCTATCTCCTACTATGTAAAATCTATGCAATATGCAACTCAAGATGTACAAAATATTGTGGGGTGCTTATCCATAAAAAAAATCTTCCAATGACCATATAATTAGTTGCATTAACGGTAATAATACGTATAACATGTTCTTCATGCATCCCCTGAAAATTTTTATTTTTTAGATCACAAAGTGTTTTCAATCTTAATTATATCCAAAGACAAGAGAAAAGGAAGGACCAACAGTATACAAAGCAGTAGCATGAGAGGAAACACCACTTGGAACATCCATATCAAAGGCATAGGTTGTTGGTTCAGCAAACCTTTTAGTAGTTTAAGAAATTGATACAATAGTGGAATACCTAGTTACATGCACAGTTACATCAAGAGATTAAGATATTTTATTTGGATATGGATCTCCAAATAAAAAAAATTGACCTAGTAGGTGATTTTCTTAATTAAGTAGAGTCTCTTGAGTAATAAGCACGAGCAATACTAGAAGCAATAACACAACTAGTTACAGGAAAATACCCAGTGCTAACATCTCACCTAGCACTAACAAAATTAGATCCCACAGAACCATATCCTATAACACCAGTACCATAGATAGTTGTGTCGTAAGAAAGGGTAGTGTTAGTGATAATTCTTGTCATGGGTTCGAGAGGATTTGGGTCTGCAAGTTGCACGAAATGATTAAGCGTGACACGGGAGAATTCCTGCCCTTCTCCAAGTAGCAGGTCAAGCGAGCGGGCAAAGTGTCATCCGCAGCATCCAAGGCCTTCTTGCGAAGCAGATCAACGGTCGGCGGGTAATTGCAGATTAACCGAATCGCGTTAAGTATAGTGCTTAAAGTTTTAAGGAGGTCAATGGTCGGAATCCTTCAGGAGGCACTCGCGAAGTTACAAGGGTCGTTGATCGCAAGGAGTTCAAGCGTTGTGTTATTTCTTGAACTCGGGGACTCGGGAGTTCCCAGGGGAAAGACCCAAGTATTGGGTACTCAAGTCGCGAGGACGCGAGAAGCGAGGAGGTGGATAGCCGTTGGATATGGATCGAGGAGAACCGTTGGATCCGCACGTAGGATTGCGTATCGGGGCCTCGCAAGAAAAGGATCGAGAATTTGGGCGAGGGGATCGTGAGCTTGCAAGAAGCGATATCCCGACAGCTAGAGGCAGTGGGGGCCATAGCAGAGTTGGTGAGTGGAATACAGGTGGAACGAAGCCTCAGGATCTCGCCGCAAGAAGTCCCGAAGTTTTAGTGTTAGGATCTGCGAGGCACGAAGTGCCGAGAGAATCTTGGGCCCGAGCCCACAAAGGTATCGGGAGAAGTAAGAGCCGTCAGATCTCTGAGGGGCACGTGGTGCGCGATTGGGCTCCATCGCCTCCTCGCCCCTCGCAACTTTAAAGCAGAAGGACTAACTCCCCCCAGCCGCGAGTCGCGAGGTGCCGAAGGCGTCCAGAGCCTGGGCCCACAGTATCGACGAGGAGATCTCAGCCATCCATCTAGAAGGGACACCTGGCAGCGAATAGAGCCATCTCGGCGCTTCGCCCCTCGCAACTCCAACACGCAAAAAGAAGCTCCGTTATTTTTCGAAGTGCGAGGTGCCGAGAGAATCTCGGGCCTGGGCCCATGGCATCGCCAGGAGAAGTAAGAACCGTCAGATCGAGAAGGACACGTGGTGCCAGATTAAACCTTCTCAGCATATCTCTCCTCGCAATTTCAATCAGCAAAGGTTATCCATTTCATATTCGCGAGCGCCGAAAGCATATGGTCATAGCCCATGGTCACTTGGGGAAAGGAAGGGGTTGCATAAAGAAGGCCCGAGGTGCCAAGTTCATTTGCAGAGGAGATCATCGCGACCTCCAGACGCCATCGGATCCGATCTCCTTACTGTTTATCGCCTGGAGTAAATGACGGCAGGCGCGGGTGGTTGAGACTTCCTTTCATTCATTAAGTAAGGGAATGGAGGTTCTGGCAAGCCATCTGCCCGAGGAGGCCATGTGTATCAATTTTCCCAAAGAAGCCATGCCGAAGACCTTGACTCAACAGAGAATTCTGCGCACGCTAGCCCGACTCTTAATGGCTCAGCTACTCTCCTTGCAGGAGCCATGCATAGTTAAGATGGCGCTTAAAAGAAGATATCAATACGAGTTTGACTGAATTGAAGTGACACCAAGCCTTGGATGACTGAGCACGCCTCTATGAGGCAATTTTATCTGAGTATATATGAATTCAGTCTTTGTAATTTGGGGGTATCGATGGTAGAGCGAATCTCCCGACTGTAAAGTTTTAACAACCATTCTAGTTCTTTGGGTTGTGCATTTGTGTTTGAGATTTCTTTTTTTAGGAGAAACAACTTTCCTTTTCCATCTATGTTTTCCTCTGATACTAGATTGTTCATGATCGAATGCTAAGCATGAATTAGCACAGTTGTGTTATGATAAATGATTTGTTGTTGCATTACTATTTTCTCTGGTTCCCTGCATTTGAGTGTAAGAAGATCTTACCTTTGATGCTTCCTCTCTCAGTCTGTTAGAAACCTGTTGTTTATAACAGTCCCCTATGCCCTTCTCATGCAAGCCTCCCACCTACTCACCCTTATTACAACTCACTGTCTGAAGTTTATATAAGACCTCACTCACCTATGCATGTCTGGCCTAGTTTTGAAGTTGAAATGATATTGTTTTGAGTTGGTTTCCATTAGGTCACCCCATCTATAAACAAACCGTGACATAAAACTGATGGGCGTCGGGCTCTGCTCCTGTTAGAAATCCAGTAGTGACTTCCATCACCAACATTTCTGGCGCCGCTGCCGGGGACGAAGTTGAAGATTTTCGCTAGGCAGAACGACAACGATCAGTTGATTCTGAAGGTGCATCAGATATCAAAACTATTGAGATTGCTACTGCGCACCTGGCAACTCCATTGTGACGACTCCACTGGAGCGAACCCGCTGTTTTAATTGTGTCTTCCAGAGGCAGACATACGCGGTCACATCCACAGTTTCCCTTAGCTACACCTGTAACTGATCCAAAGGTGGTTCTCAGAAAAGGAAAGGCCCCTCAAGAAGAAGCTTCCACCGCCAAAACAGGTAGTCTGCCATTTCCTTCTGTAAGAACTCCTCTTCCTCCTCCTCAGTTTCCTGATAGACATCCTTCAGAGGTTTCCCGTTTCCTGAATTTTGGGAGTGTTCCTGCTGAGTTTTCCCCACATGGTCCAGAATTGGAGGGAGAAATCCTTGTCACTCCCCTTTCCTTTGAATTTGTTTATCGGCGAAGACCTGTGACTGTAGAGGATTTTCCCACTCCTGCACAAAGAAAAGCGCCTACCAACTTGAGTTCATTAGCATTCTCCTCAAATCCTCTATTGTTTCCCACTCCACTTTGGGACTCGTTCCCAGTAGCCCCTTCGCGAACTCCTTCTCCTTCGAGTTCTCCTCCACCTAATATTCCTATGGCCGGAGAAAATCCCCCTATGACTAGGATGGAGGCTATTATAGCCGCTAGGTATGCCCCCCTTGTGTTACCTCAGCCCCTCAACGCCCTCCCAGCAGATGGTTACCTCAAGCAACTACCCAAGTTCACGGGTGAAGGGGATGTAACTGCAGATGAACACCTAGAAGCCTTTTACAGTTTCACAGATGATAATTTCATCATGCATGCAGACGTATGGATGAGGATTTTTTCCATAGTCTCCAAGGAGAGGCTAGAAAATGGTTCAAGGCCCTGCCTCCCGGATCTATTGATGGGATCGAAGCTTTAGATAGAACCTTTCTGAGACAGTGGGGAGATAAAAAGGATTTCATGTATTACATGACAGAGTTTGGGTCGTTGAAAAGAAAGGAAGGAGAGTCTGTCTCTGACTTCTCCAAGAGATTTAATAAAATGTACAACAGAATCCCTGCTGAGATAAAACCCTCCGAAGCTTCCGCAAAGATCACTTAATCCAACGCTTTTGATCCTGATTTATGCTTACTGCTAAGGGAGAGAAGAGTTGTTACGCTGGCCCTCATGCAGAATGCGGTCGTGGAGGTGGAATCTAACATATTGGTTGTCAACCGACTCAGGAATGCAGGTGATAGAAGTACATCCAAGAACAGGCCTGAAGCTTCTTCATCCAGTTCCTCTCCCCTGCCCCATCAAATAGATGAGACAGCTGGAACACTAAAATCACTTGCTGCCAAGATTGAAAGGTTGGAATTAGAAGGGAATCCCACGTACAGAAATCCCCAGAACAATGATAATAGAGGTTTCAGATGACCTGCTAGCAATATGCCTCAGGTTTTCCCGAGGGAACAAAGGGGAAAAGACAGATAAGATCAAAGGGTTCAAGATCCCCTCCAAAATAACCTAGTTGATCATGAGGAAAGAGAGGAGATAGACGAGTTTGGCCCTGAGATTCACTGTATTGAAGAAGCTCCCCCTTTTCCCCATTTGACGCAATCCGCATATGAAGAATCACTAATGAGTGCTCAAATTCATGAGTTGGGTAAAGAGCAGAGGGTCGGTCACACTTCTAACAGATATAATCTCAGATTGAGAAGGAAAGAAGGAGACCTCGACAGCTCAGACCAGCCCCTCATAGCAGAGAGTCCTACTAAAACTGCAGCAGCCACAGCTAAAGAAAATAAGACTCAGAGTGCTTCACCAGCAACCAGAGAGCCTGTCACTGAGGTAAGAGAAGCTCCCAAATCTACCCCCTCCTTCAATTTTGAGCATGAGATTTAGAAGATCAGGATTCCTGTACCTCTCTCTGAGCTAGTTAGAAATGAGGATTTTAAAAGGTCCCTTTCCAAGTTGCTACAATCTGAAGCCCCCCAGCCCCCCTCTGACTCAGTAAAGCTTCAAGATGAGAAGCCAGCCGTCATTTTAGGCCCCATGGTAGAAGACAAAGATGACTCGTACCCCCCTTTCTACACATCCCTGAACATACATGATAAAGTACTGCATAACTGCCTCATGGATTCGGGGGCTTCCCATAACCTTATGCCAAAAACAGTCATGGAAGAATTGGGACTGGAGGTGACAAGGAATTATCATGATTTATATTCTTTCGATTAAAGGAGAGTGCAGTGTCTAGGAGTCATCAAAGACCTGGTGGTTTCCCTGTTTCAGCTGCCCATGAAAAGTGTCGTCATGGATATTGTGGTAGCCGACGTCCCCCCTAAATTTGGCATGTTGTTGTCTAGATCATGGATCAAAAATCTTGGAGGGACACTACAGATGGATCTCACATATGCCACCATTCCGGT
>ML800463.1:119876-140080 GCA_009831015.1 Picea engelmannii | reverse complement strand
TGCAAGCTCACAAGTCACGGGGATTCTGTGGAAATTGGACCATATCACATCCTGGAGGTTGAAAAGTGAAGGTTGAGAGGGAAGAAAAGATCAAGGATTCATAAACACTTCTCAAAAAACCTGCATGCAACTATCCAGAGAAGTAAGACTCATTAATATTAAATGCAATTGTAGTGACGGATATTGTCTTCGTTTGGCTGAAGCTAGAAGATACCTTATTGCACACTTATTTTCTCATTATATTTGGTTTTTGAGAATCCACATTTAAATACCTTCCCACCTGTGTTTTTAATATCTTCCTGAATCTTGAAAATAAAAATAAACATGGGTGTGATCTCACAAGATCTATTTTATTTCATTCTAGAAAATAATAGTAGTTGTTATTTAAAAAAGCAAATCCAAAATAATTCAATAATATTTATTATTTCATTATATTAATAACAAAAGTTGTTGTATTCATGAAAAAAGCTAAAAAAACACATATAATACATATTATTTAGATGATGAGAAAAAATACATATAAAGTGTCACGCGAAAGAAGATTTTAAAAACAAGCCCGTCATAAAAAATTTACTTGACGGGTAGGAGTGCCCATCAAATTTATACTCTGATCAGAGAAGTAGAGGCAAATCTAGGAAGAACATTGACCCTAGAGATAATCTCTAAGAATAAATTGTAGATTGTTGCCCAGATTTAGAAAAAATAGTTAGAAAAGCCACCCATGAGGTGGAAGGTTAGAGATTCAAAAAACTTATCAAGGAAGAATCCTTTCTAAAGTTTTATCACGTTTTGTTTTTGTTTTCTATTACTTAATCAATTTGTGATAATACATTTAATTCAATTTAGAAAAGAAAAACATTCTAAAAAAGGAAATGTAATGGTTTGAACTTTCCCCTCTTTGCATAGGAAAGGGAATTGCTAAGTACATAAGCAACATTTATGAACTTATTGTATTTTGTTGCGGCATGGAAAATGCCACTTATTCAATATACTATATAATGTGTACTGATGCTATATTTATTAACATGGTCATATCATGTATGGAATTATTTAAATGTTATAATTCTTAATGTAAGTAATTGTATGTTTTAAGTTTATTGGTTCTTCTCATAGTTTCCCTTTGTAATGTCCCCACTTTGGGACATCATTACATTATAGAGGGTTATAATGACCAGAGTAGCCAGATGGAGGTTATAGCGAGTACAAAGATTATTGAGAGGTATTTTGGGGTCCGACTTGCATCGCTCATCCCATTTCATCATTGTGATCCATTCCGTACAGGTTGGCTTTGGTTTCCATTGCATTTCGACGATTCCCATGATTTTGAGTATTTTGAGCTAAAAGTTAATTAAATTCACTTAAGAGATCATTTTGGGCACAATACTTGGAGCCTGGAGGAACCTCTCAATGTAATAGCTCACTGGAATCGGGAGGAACATGACTACAGGATAGGATGATGAGAAGTGACTTTCAGTGACCAGGGAAGCCACTAGGAGAGATAAGGTGCTTTTCAGAGGTATAAAGGTTAATTAATTAATTAAAGTGATTTAATTAATTAATAATTAATTAAAAAATAAAAGTCACTTTGGAGAGACAAGGGGATGAAGGAAGTATAAATAAGAGGCAAGGGCCTCTATTCATTGATTCATGTGTGTTTATATTTGATATCTGGCTTCTAGCTAGAGAGCCCATACCTTGGGGGTTTTGAGGGTTTTGACTTAACAAACTCTAGAGGACGATTCGGTTGTGAAAGATTCCACCTAGCTTGTCCCAAGCTTGGTCTCGGAGATGCAATACTCTCCCACACCATTCTAGTTCAGATCTACATCAGTGCAGGAGGGTTCTACACCAGCCACAAGCACAGGAAGAGAAGGAGGGCGTACCATTGGGGGTTTCTAGCAAGGGGGGGCGCACCATTCAGTGAAAGAAGGTTTGTTGTCGGAGTCTGAGAGGGCTCTTGGAGATTTGAGCATTTGGGTTTTACTTGTAGGGCCTTAGCCATGATTTTTAGTGCCTCTTGAGAGAGTTTTATAGTTCAGATTATTTCCTAGAGCATTGGGACGAATTGGAGAGAAGGAGGCCATTTTTGAGATTCATATCTATTCAGTTTGGAGGGGTTATACTTCAGATCTGACCCTGAGACTTCACCCAGTGGCTTGCAGTGTCTCGATCTTCCTTTCTAGCAAGTTTCAGGGCATTTGGAGGCCTCCTTCATCAGGGCCGAAATTGTAGGGTTTGACAGTGTTCAGGAGGGCGCAGATCCACTTGCGGATTCAACATTTGGAGGAGCAATCCTTGGTATTTCGGTTTGAGATTTTAGGAGGGGACTCTACACCTCCTGATCTACAGTTTGGCATCTTCATTGGACTCATTTGGGGGCTTCTTTAGCTGGGTCGAATTATTGAGGGTTTCAACAATCTACTAGAGCGTGGCTTTTCCTGTTGGGGGTTTGGTGTTGCATACAGCCTAGATCTCTACTTGTATTCAGTCTTCATTGTGTATCCAACCTTTGGAGGCTTATAGTATCTTCATGGAGCATTTTGTAGCAACTTCTATCTTCTATCTTGGAGCCATCTTATGAGCATTCTAGATCGGCATCTTCATTGTATCAGGTTCTTTCTTATTATTATGAATAAAGATCAAATCTGAGGTATTTTGGGTTGTCTATCATATTGTTGATCTTGCATGTGGTTGTGGTATGTTATATTGCTTTATCTTCTTATCTGTCGCTGCAAACACACAAGAAAACCATCTGTATAACCCTAAGCGCAACCTAAAGGATCACAGTAAACCAAGTGTTTGACGAAATGCCACAACCAGTAAAAGTTTAAAAATACACCCAAACCGTGATGTTCCTGGCATATTGGCTTGGGAACATTACACCCTTGTGTCAAATGGGTTTGTAGTGTTTATGCCTTTACAGTCTATTTGGACATTATGAGCTTGTATTGCATAAACCTTATAAGCCAATAAGGGTCATGCCATGCAAGTTGGCATGAATAATTTCTTATAGGTCCATAGGATGAGCTTAGGGTCGCATGTGTATATGTAGGAACTAATCTATGGATTCAAAGTTTTTTTTGTTATTTTTAATTATAGATATAATTCAGAGTAGAGATAGATAGAGTGATGAATTAAGAGCCCTAACTCTCATATATTGTCAAAGCTATGGTGGAAAGAAGAGGTATTGAAGACCAATCATAATTATAAAAAATGGAAAAGAATGAATATGGTAGGAAATTGGAGTTAATGGAAATGATGAAGAAATGAATATGGTAAAGGATGAGGCAACCTATTGTGATTGTGAAATTGTTTTTCGCAAATCTTCTTTTGGGTAGTGTTTCCGCCTAATCCACACCTTGGGTCACGTGGAAGAAATCTTCGATCCACTAGGTGTGGCCTTGGGGGCAAGTCTTGAGTCCGATAGTTGTCACCTGACACTCGACTCCTCTGTCTAGGTTAACTCCTAGCGAAGCCAAGGGGGGTAGTCCCTAATAAAAGAATCTAAGGCTTGTTAAAGCTAAGTACAAGATAATTATAAGAGTTAAATGAAACAAAAGCAAATACAACTAATCTAGCAACATATAATGACATATAAAAAGGTTGCTTATACCAATGATATTAAGTAACTAAAATACTTCAAGGAAAATGATAATAACCGTTTGATAATACTTGAAAGTAAATGACAATAAGAAAAAAAGGAAATATTATAGACCACTTCCAAAAGGGAAAGTGTTGTTGCAAGATAAATGTGTTGCAATGCTCTTGGTAAGTTTTATTAGTTAAAGATGACTGGTTGAATTAATGAGTTGATTCAATGAGATGGATAGAAAAGTGCTTATCCGCTCAAGAGTGCAAGACATTGTAAGTGTGAAAATTGAAAGATATAATCTAACGTTTGCTTCCTTCAAACTACTATTCGTCAAATGGGTACAAGCAAGATTGCAAGGAGTTTCGACGGGGATAGAATTGATCTCAATGAATATCCCCTTGAATTCACAAGCCAATCTGCTGGTTTTGTTCGTATTGAGCAACAGTGGTAAAAAGGTTTTCCCTAATTAGACTACTCCACACAAATTAAGTCCCTCTCTGATCATGCCAATATTCAACAAGTTGGCGAGGCCGAGAGCATAACAGGGACTTAACGAGGAAGCTTTGTTACTTTGCCAAAATCAAATAACTGAAAATGAAACTAAGCTAACTAATCTAAATAAAACAAAAAGGTAAATGGTTTACGGTGCGTGGGTTTGTTTTAAATCTATTTTAAGTTAGTAAAATTGACAAATGCAAAATGCAAAAGAAACAATTGCCCCAAGGGGTAGGGGGGATGGGAGGCCTAGTGGGTTATCCCACTGTTGTTTTCAAGTTACAATCTTTATTAGAAATGTTTGTGGTATTTTTAGAGCTCAAATACCAACAAACTTACAAAAATTAATAGAAGAATGTGTTTAGAAGGAAGATTAGGTGACTTGGATGGTCCTGAATGCTCTGGATCCTTGAAATTTTGGCAGCACTTTCTCCTATTTGTTCGTTAAAACTAAAAAAACAACAAGATAAATGGATCAAAAATGCCCAAAAGTGATTTGGAACAACCTACAAAAGATGTTGGATTTAAGCCAAAAATTACGAAGTGAAAGCTGATGGAAAGTTAACAAAAAGTGATCAAGAAAGAAAACAAAAAGCTAGTTTTCTTAGTGGTTTTTTGTTTATTGTTTGGAACAACAAACAAAAGGCACTAAGATTGCCAAATATAAGATTGAAATCTCTAAAAATTGATTCACCTTTTAGCTCTGTTGTTGTCCTTATACACACCTACAAATATGGATAAGTCTTCAACCCACTTGATGTATCCTTGGAGGTACAAATCTAAGTCTAGACCCATTGTCACCTCAATCTAGACTCCTTTCGTCTAGGCTCACTCCTAGGGAAGCTAAGGGGGTAGACCCTATTAAACTATGTAATGGTTTTATTAAAATTCTAGGAGTTAATTAAGTTATCAATTAGGGAGACCCAACCCAATGACAAACAACAATGCAAGAAAGAAACTCTTTCAATGACAGACAAACCTTTATTTTATTAAACAACAATTAGATCAGTGCCTAAATAATATTAAATTCCACTTATTACAATATACACCAAAGAAAGATAAGTTTACAAAAATAAAACAAATTAAGAATTATCTACACAATGAATTAAAAAATAACTTTATACAATTACTTTAAAACAATGAATGAATAAAGAATGCTTATAACTAAATCAATATAAATATTTACATATTAAAATAACTTGCATAAAAATGAATGGAATGTAAATACTTGAAAATAAATTGCAACGAAATGTAAATGTTGTGTAAATGTATAGGTTGTTTTTAGTTAATTTTAAGTCTCTCTTTAGCTTAGTGGTTTAGATGTGAAAAGTTGCAAGCCTAAGCTATGTGACTACCCCAAGTTCTTATCCCTTAGCCAAGAAGAAATGTTGGGTGCTCAACAAGAGAACAACAAGGTTTTCCCCTAGCTCCACAGGTCAAGTCCAAAGTGCTTGGGCGCTCAACAAAGACACTTAGTGCCGTGAAACCATCCCCATCTTCAACCCCTTTAGCCTCCACAAGTCACCTTATTTTAGTGACTAAACAATAATGGAGAATGGGTGCCTAATTAGACTAACCACTCAATCCTTTGCCCTTTCTTATTACCCAAGATCCACAAAGTGGCAAGGGGAGAGAATACAGGGAAAATGTGGGATAAATTTTATTTACTTTGCAACAAAAGAAATTTTTATACACTAGCCAACACAATATTGCAAGATGGCATAGCCACTCACGTGCAAGGTGTGGGCAAATAAAATTAATTACTTAAAATAAATAACTTAAAAAAATTAACCACACAACTTTGAGACAAGGTGGAGAACAAAGCCTTCCGATTTTGTGGCAAAGGTGGACAAAATTAACTAAAGCAAAAATTAAAAAATTATTTCTAATCCTAGCCGACACGATTTTACAAGGATGGCAGAGCCAAGCACAATGCAAGGTGTGAGAAAAAAATATTAAAATTATTTACAGATTTTAAACTTGGAAATAAATAGAAAGTGCATGTTCAAGAGAGTCTCTTGGGATGCTTACAATAGCTTTAGAAAGTGAGAGAGAAAGGGGAGGTTTGCACCAAATCTTAGTGATGTTCTCTTGAGCCTCTAGTTACCAATTTTGGGTAGCTCCTCCTCTTTTATTGGTGAAAATATGCATAAAACAACCAAGAAAGCTTGCTGGAAAATGCTAAAAATCACCATGTTAGTTTTATGTTAGCATATGTACATAAATTTTTACAGAAAAAATCTGAACTTGAAAATTGGAATTTTTAGCAAGATTATGATGATTATATGTTTAGAAAATAAACAAATAAAGGGTTGAAATTAAAACATAAAATTAATTGAATCAAAATGGAGCCTTTGGAGTTCCTCCTCCAAGCTTTGGCAACCTGCAAATTTATAAACCCTTACTACACAATGGGGAAAGAAGGTGAGATCCTTTAAGAGGCCTACACAATACTTTGAAAACTCTAATAAAAACAAATCACATAAATCTATAGCAACACTACTACATATTTATCCCTAGCAAAATACTTTGCTTAGGGTTCTTCAAGTAAAACAATCTGAAGCAAGAATAACAAAACCTACAATGTTACCTCAACAAGAGAAAATATCACACAAGAGTATCCAATAGAACCAATAATACACCATGAAAGCACCAAAGAACACTAAGAGATCCTCCAAAGTTTCACTTTATTGCTCCAAGAAAGGTTACGAAATGGCACCAAAATTACAAGAGAAAAATGGGAGAGAATGAGAGAAAGTGGGGAAGTATTTTGTCATAATAGAGTTGTTGTGAAAACTTATGTCAAAATGAGAGATAGAGGTACTCCTTTTAAGGAGGGAGAGAGGAGAGACCCCTCTTGGATGAGTTACAAGTGTCACCCATCCAAGAGAGAGAAAAAGTCAAGGAGGGCACACTTTTAGGGTTTTGGTAGTGAGTTAGGGTTTGAGGGGTGAGATGTGAAGGGGGAAATGTAATGTCCCCACTTTGGGACATCATTATATTACAGAGTGTTATGATGATCGGAGTAGCCAAATGGAGGTTATTGCAAGTACATGAACTATTGAGGGGTATTTTGGGGTCCGGCTTGCATCACTCATCTTATTTCATCATTATGATCCATTCCGCACAGCTTCACTTTGGTTCCATTGCATTCCGACGATTTCCATGATTTTGAGTTATGTTGGGCTATAGGTTAATTAAATTCACTAAAGAGGTCATATTGGGCATACTACTTGGAGGGACCTCTTAGTGTAATAGCTCATTGGAATCGGGAGGAACAACACTACAAGATAGGATGATGAAAAGTGACTTTCAGTGGCCAAGGAAGCCACAAGGAGAGATAAGGTACTTTTTAGAGGTAAAATGGCTAATTAATTAATTAAAGTAATTTAATTAATTAATTAATAATTAATAAAGTAAAAGTCACTTTGGAGAGACAAGGTGAGCAGGAAGGATAAAAGAGAGACAAGGGCCTCTCTTCATTCATTCATGTTGTTTATCATTTTGATATCTGGCTTCTTGCTAGTGAGCCCATGCACATGGGGGTTTTGACTTAACAAAACCTAGAGATCAGCTCGGTGGTGAAAGATCCCACCCAACCTGGTCCAAGATTGGTCATGGAGGTGAAAGATTCTTCCCTCACCATTCTACATAAGATCTACTTGGCTTCAGGGGAATTCTACACCAGCCACAGGTACAGAAAGAGAGAGGGCGCACCATTGAGGGTTTCCAGCAAGGGGGGCGCATTTGTGGAGCTAGACTGGTTCAATTTGGCCAAGGAGAAGAGTTTTTGGGGAATCTATTTACTGGGGTATCTTTGTAGAGGCCATAACGCCCTTTATGGCTCTTCCGAGAGGTATTTTAGTGGAGCATTGATTTATATTGAGAGTGGGACGATTTCTCCAAGAGGAGGGCGTAACTTTGGAGTGGATTTATTCATGGGAAGAGCCCAAGCTCCATTCTTCAGCCGAGGATCTATTCTATTTTGCTTCTAGACTCCTGATCTACCCTTTTGGAGGGGTTTGCTTGCTATTGGTGCCAAATAGGAGGAGGGCCAAATTATCGGGTGTATTCAGCTTCCCAGCAGGGCGTAGCTTATCCAGTTTGAGGTTTGGTACTTTAGAGGGAAGGGATCTCAACTTGTTATTCGTCTATTGTAGCTAGGTGGCCTTTGGAGGCTTGTAGCTTCTCTTCTTGATCTTGTTGGAGAGTTATCTTCATTTTGCTACTAGCTCTTAGCTATATTGTACCAGATCTGCAGATCCATTGTATCAGGATCTTCTTCTATTATAAATAATATCAGATCTGAGGTATTTTTGAGTTATCTCTTGTGTTGTTGATATTGCACCTTGTTGAGGTATGTTCCATTGCTATATCTTCTTGATTATTGTTGTAAACACACATAACAACCATCAGAATAAACCCCAGTGAAACTAATAAGACTTAAGACATCAAAGTGTTTAACGAAATGCCACAACCAAAAAAACAGTTAAAAACACATGAAAAATGCCATGTTCTTGGCACCTTAGCTTGGGAACATTGCAGTGGTATCAGAGCGTTGATCCTCCCAACCAGTGGGGATTAGCGCGTGCAGAAATACAGTGGAGATGGATATTAAGGACTTTGCAAGAGAGACTGTACGTTGTGAACGAGAATACTACACCCATAGTGAGGGACTTAGGGATGACTTAACATTCCAACAGTATATATCCATAAACAATCCTAGCTGGAGCAAAGATGAGGTCATAGAGTGGACCAACAGAACAAAGAGATACATAGCTAGAACAACTAGATGGAGTGAAGCACAGAGTAACCCCACACCCATTAGGAGTAGGCAACTTTGCTACAGTTGCAAAGTGCCTTGGGAACTGGATCATAGATGTAGGGGTAAAGGTAAGAAACACATTATTGGGGTGCACTATTACAGTGAGGATGAGGAGATGCACGGAGATACAACCATAGATGCATATTTGGAGTAGTCTGATGATTTTAGTGACTCTTTCACAAAGGCTAGTGATTCTGGCACGCTTGGGGAGGATAGTGACCCTTGCATATTGGAGGGACAGTGGGATGTACAGGATGATAGCACCTGTGCTTCAACAGCCATATCACATAGTGTTGATGACCTTACACTTCAACAGAATGGTGACACTAGTGGGGATTCACACATGTTAGCACCTAGACCTGATGGGCTTCCTATGAGGACCGTGACACATTTTTCATCTTTTCAGACACCCATGATAGCCACGACACATGAGGATATCAGTGGCATTTCAGATATGATGGAGGAGTCGTGTGTGAGGGATGCACATCAGCGACATATGGACCCACAAACCCAGGAAGAGAGACACGATGTACTGACAGTTGACCCTACATATACATATCAATATGAGGAGAGTGGGTCACTTCCTTTGGAGACTCCATTATTTGATCAGGCTGGGGAGATTGACAGTTTGATGGGACACTTATTTCCAGGACTAGCCTGCAGTGATGAGGATGTACCCCTTATTGATCAGGATGACCATAGCACATATCTAGACACATCGATATGGGATCTAGGCACATATGATAGTAGCCAAGTGAGTGCACAAGAGGATACAGTCGTTCATACAGGATACAATATGATTCTGAGGGAGCTAGCAGTTGGTGATGATGCGCAGTCGCATATAGGAGGACCCAGTAGCACAGTGGATAGGGATCAATTCAGTGCTTTATATTTTGCATAGAGTGTTGTTGAGGATTCCAGGGTTGACACTAGTAGTGAGGGGCGTGAGGTAGCACCTCAGCAGGACTATGATCAGGAGTCCCGATACTTGGCAAGACAGTTGAGAGTCAATGAGGGCATGATCATGGTAGCCACTAGGCGCATTGATGACACACATTCATTGGTGACCAATTGTTGCTGGAAGGCATCGATGGCACTTGATAGTTCAGAGGGGGGATTTTCCATAGATGACTTTCATACTCTCAGGGAGAGAGTGTCTGTGATGAGGATCGACTACCAGCATTTTTTTATGGACAAAGACTATCTATTGGGGGTTGGCGAGATGTATCACAAGGCCCTGAGGGAGCAGGAGTTGGAGGTGGACAAACTCACTCATGAGTTGGAGAGCACACGAGGATTCTTGAGAGGCACGCAAACAGACCTTCAAGAATCAAAGTCCAGATCAAAGGAGCTCCTTGAGGAGATCAGACAAAGATATACTACATCTATCTTAGCAGAGAGTCAGATATATCCTTCAGTCACATTGCTAGAGGATGTTGGTGGTTTAGCAGAGGAGCACCAACTGATGGAGAAGCATGAGGAGTACCTAGGATAACGGATGAGTATGGAGAGATATGATTCGGAGACACGGGAGGATGTCTAGGTGTCACAAGAGATACCCTCGCAGTGGATCCTTGAGACAATTGAGCACTCACATATGCATGGGGACTCCAGATCCAGGGGTAGTTATGAGGACACTTCCATTTGTGTTCCAGGATTGGCTGACCTTCATGTAGAGGTTGAACCAGTAGTACACTGAGGATCCATGATGCTGCAGGAGTATACAGGAGATTACATGAGTATGCAAGAGCATATAGTGCTGAGTGATAGCTCACAGAGACATGCAAAGGTGTACAGTGGGATTCAGAGGGACGTATTGGATTGCAGGGAGGAGACACACTTAGTGGAGCATGGAGATGCCTCTCCTTTGCAACAACACATAGTTCTGAGAGATCACCTTCACGGTATCAGCCATTGCATGAGAGATGAGAGATGGAGAGTGGTTGACCAGCAGTTGGAGGAGTTACCCCCGGTTGTACCTGATGATTGGGGTTCGATGATGACTACAAGTGGGTATTTATCATGGGTATTGGTGGGCAAGGTTCTGGTTGAATCCTTGGGATTGACCAAAGCATGTGATATTTTCTAGTCCTACAGTCAGCTACAGATGTTTCTGTTAGCCTTTCCCGACACTGTTATTATTGACAGAAACATGAGGAGCGATAGACAGTGGCAGAGGACACGGAGAGTGGTTAGGTCGAGACCAACTAACAGGAGTGCTTTTACGACATACAGCAGGATAGGGGTGGATCATCATAGGCAGACAATTGAGGCTTTGTGCGTGATGGTGAGCATCATAGGCCAGGGGATAGAAACATCTCAGAGGGCGACAGATACAGATTCTCATGAGGATGAGCATGGAGGGCTTCGAATAGTGATCAGTATGACACAGGAGCAGTTAGCGGGGATTGGAAGTGATAAACTTCCAAGTTTCCCATGCGATCTGGGAGTTCATTTTGTTACTGGGTTGTTTCACCTTATGATGACCCAAGTTGCGCTTGAGAGCCACATACTTCACTTTGGGTTGGTTTTAAGTGGGCTTGCGGGGGCTTGCCCTATGGAGCGAGACGTTTTCTCCCTTTTGATCATCATGATCGAGCATGGAGATGGTTGGGTAGGTACTACTTCCATAGAGGTTCTTTTACAGAGGCAGCTTCTGGATAGCAGGTCCAGTTGCCACATGTATTCTAGCTTGAGGATCCAGGAGTGGGGGATCCAGTATGTATACAGGGAGCAGACAGTCATGGTCAGAGTAGTGCAGTGCCAACGTAGTGATCTTTGGCAGAGACTAGCATGAGACCTAGGGAGTGCAGGGTTGAGCATTTCACTGACTATGTAATGTCCCCCACCTCTTAATGAAGAGGTCTGGGAAGATTTAGTGGTCTAGACATCCCCACTAGACCATAGTCTCACACAGCATGGGGAAAGGTCAGCTAACTCAATGTTATATTTTGAAGTTGACTTGGAAAAAGGTAAAAAGGGTAAAAGAGTAACTCAATGAAGGAATAAAGCACTTGAGGTTGAGTTAGGAGTTGACCCTAGGGATTAACTTAACTCAACAGAGAAACATAAAAGAAGTATAAAGGAAAGCCTAGGGTGCACCTCTCATGCATCTTGGATATTATTGTATTTGCTTGAGCTCTTGAGCACATAGTTTTGAGGGTTTTGAGATTACAAACCCTAGAGAACAACTCAGCGGTGAAAGAAAGATTCCACTCACCTTGTTCCAATCTTGGTCTCGGAGATGAAACACTCCACCCACACCATTCTATCATCTTCATAGGTTCTATCATCAATCCAAGAGGGCAGCAGGTCGTACCCTTTGGGGGTTTTCTAGCAGGGGCGCATCATTTCATGAAGAGAAGTTCGATCCAGCCTTGTGATAGGGTATTTTGATATTCTAGCATCTGGGTATTGTTGGCAGGGCCTTGTTCATCAGTTTTGGAGTATTGTTGGAGAGTTGCTTCAGCTAGATATTTATCTGTAGCTTTGGGACGTCCTTTAGAGAAGGAGGGCGCAACTGTGATTTAGATCTTCTCATTCTAGAGGGGCTACACCTCAGATCTGATCTCGATACTTCTCCTAGTGGCTTGTGGTAGCCCAATCTACCTTTATGGAGAGTTTTAGTGCATTTGGAGACTTATTCCATCAGGGCCGAATTATTGAGCTTGACAGTCTTCAGGAGGGCGTAGTCTTGATTAGGGTTTTGGCAGTTTGGAGGGGGAAGACTTGGCATTTGAACTTCATACTTTAGGGAGGGATTTCCCTTGTTCCGATCTATCTTTTGGTGAGGTTTTTCATCATTTGGAGGTCTCCTTCAGCTGGGTCGAAAATTTGGCCTTCTCATCCATCCAATAGGATGTGCCAACAGCTAGGGGGGTTAGACATGACCCTAGCTCTTATTGTATTTGGGTCTTCATCACATATTCAGCCTTTGGAGGCTTATGTTGTATTGTTGAGAGCATTTTGTAGCATCTCATATCTTCTATCTTGGAGCCATCTGATGTTATTCCAGATCTGCTTCCATATTGTATCAAGTTCTTTCTTTTCATAATAATAAAGGTCAGATCTATGCTTTTGGAGTTCCATATCTTGTGTGTTGATTAGATCTTGCATTTTATTGAGTATATATTCATGATCTAGGATGAATAACTGAATATAACCCTAAGGCTGAAATTTGAGAGGCAAACCTGCACATACAAACAATCAGATAGTTAATCCAGTGGTTAGTTAGTGTTCCAAGCGAAAAAATTGGCTTGGGAACATTACAGTGGTATCATAGCTCTGATCCTCCCATCTTGTGAGGATTAGTGCATGCAGAAATTCAGTGGCATTTATATGGGCCGAAGGAAGAAAGAGAAAAGTGAGACAAAAGTCGAGATGGAGGGTTCAGGAGATGATATTGAGCCGCAAGGCTTGGCAATCTTAGCATAGGAATTTCGTAAATCCATAAACCTGACAGAAAGCAAATTGGTCACCCACTTGCAGGAGAACCGAGAGGCAAACCGAAGGGGGTAGGCCGAGATAAATGAGACCTTAAGGAAGGTAGACGAAAACCGGACCAGAATAACAAAGTTATTGATGGGAATGAATCACAAGGGGAAAGGTCCAAAATCCTATGCCAATAAGGAAACTAGAGGATCTCATGGAGGAAATAGGTATCAGCAGGAACACATTCCCTATCATTATTCTGAGGGAAGCCATGGAGGGGGAGTGCCACTGGGACAGGCAGGTGGCAGGGCTACTCCTAGACAGTACTTGCCCACATTCATAGATGAACCCACACAGCTTGAACCCATAGATGATTTTGTTGATCAGTTTGAGCAATGTTCCAGGGAGTACAACCAATTGAATTTGACAGTTCAAAAGCAGATGACCCTAGACCAATACTGTCAAATCAAATTCAGAAACAAACCCAGGTCGCACCACAGGAGCAACTATGATTTTGAGCACAGGGCTGGGAAGATGGAGATTCCCTACTTTGATGGATTAGCCAAGATGATTGCACAGGCGTGGGTACATAAACTAGACACCTACCTGCATCTTAACCCTATGAGGGAGATGGAGGCCATCAAGTTTTCCACCATGTACTTGGATGGAAAAGCTCATGATTGGTGGTATCATGGATTGACCACACTTGGCCACAATCAGATAGTGGCATACAAAGAGTTTACCCAGAGACTCATTGACAGGTTTGACCAAGGGGATCTTGAGCTACATTTCCGGGAGCTCACACAGCTCAGAAAGACAGGAGCACCATACGTGTACATTGAGGAGTTCCAGAGGCTAGCAGTCATGGTGCAGGATGTATCACAGTCCAGACTCATGATGCTCTTCACTGAGGGGTTGATGGAACCCTTGAAGGGTTGGGTGAAGTATTTTAAGCCTACCAACCTGCAGGATGCTATCTGGAGGACGAGAGATCTAGGGCCAGCTGCAAAGCTGAAATTTGTCCCTAGACCACCTCTTAACACTGGAGGTAGAGACCAAAGACCTCCAATGAAACCAGGAGGGCGAGACCCAAGGGGGTTTGACAGGGGAAGAGGTAGGATGGACGAGAATACTAGAAGAGAACTGAGGAGGAAACAACTATGCTACACATGTAAAGAGCCATGGAACCCATCCCACAAATGCATGGGCCGTGGCCAAGTTCATTACATAGAACTAACATCAGACAATGAAGAGGATGAGGATTTCGGCCACATCCAGAACATAGAGGCAGACACCACCGAAACTGCAGAGGAGGAGGCTACAGGTCATGACAGTACGGAAGAGGAGAGAGATACTTTGGCATCCATCAATGGGGTGCCCAAGTACAACACCTTCAAGATGAGAGGAGTCTTGCAGGGGCATAAGGTGTCAATGTTGATTGATGGGGGAGCCTCCCGCAACTTCATTGACTCAGCATTGCTACAGAGGAGGCATATACCCATGGTTGAGTTTGAAGGATTCAAGGTGGAGGTAGCAGGAGGAAGCACCATGCCATGCAACAAGTACATTCCAGGGATGAAGCTTACACTGGGCAGGCATGACTTAGTGCAGGACGTTTATGTGATGGACCTTTTGGACACAAACATAATCCTTGGGGTACAGTGGCTCAATACGTTGGGGCCTATCACCACCAACTACAAAACCATGGAGATGTCTTTCACAGAGGAGAGTGGAAGAAAGGTAGTCCTCAGAGGCATGACAGGTAACTCAACCAAGGTGGTCACGACAAAGAGGATGGAGGCCATTTTCAGGAGAGAAGAAATTGTGTATGTTGTTGAGTGCAAGATTTCGGCACGTGTGGAGAAAAAAGGGAAGATTCACTACACACCAAAGATTCACAAGATCATTAACAAACACAGTAAGGTGTTTGGACCTATCCCACCAGACAGGGGATTTTAACATATCATTGAGTTGGAGGAAGGAGCAAAACCATTCATCACCACGCCTTATAGAGACCCAAAGAAGTATAAGGACGAAATAGAAAGGGCAATCAAAGAACTCTTGGACATGGGGCACATCAGACCAAGTTCCAGCCCTTTTGCCTCTTCACTGGTGTTGGTCAAGAAGAAGGATGGAACCATGCGCATGTGCATCGACTTTAGGGCACTAAACAAGAAGACAATAAAAAACAGGTATCCCATTCCAAGGATTGATGAGCTATTGGACGAGCTCTATGGGGATGTTTATTTCACTAAGATTGACCTGCGCTCTGGTTACCATCAAATCAAAATGAGGTAGGAGGACATCCCAAAAACTGCTTTCAGGTGTCACTACAACCACTATGATTTCTTAGTGATGCCATTTGGTTTAACCAATGCCCAGCCACGTTCCATTCATGTATGAACCGTGTCTTCAACAAATAGTTGAGGAAGCATCTCCTTGTATTCTTTGATGACTTGCTGATCTATAGCAAGATGTGGGAGGAACACCTTCAACATGTGGACCAGATCTTGACTATCATGGAGGATCAATCATTGTATGCCAAGGAGTCCAAATGTGAAATTGGAATGACAGAGGTCCTCTACTTGGAACACATTATTGGAGTTAAAGGAGTACAAGTACATCAGGAGAAGATTCAGGCCATATTGGAGTGGTCTACACCTAAAACCCTTACAGAATTGAGGGGATTTCTAGGCATTTGCACTTATTACAAGAAGTTTGTTAAAGGGTTCTCACAACTTTGTGCACCTTTGACCGATTTGACCAAAAAGGGAGCTTTCAAATGGAGTGAGGAAGCTCAATTTACATATGACAAGATGAAAAAAGTGACGAGCACATGCCCAGTTTTAGCCTTACCAGATTTCAGCCAACCTTTCACCTTGGAGTGTGATGCCTCTGGAGAAGGCATTGGGGTTGTACTAATGCAGAATAGGCACCCTCTTGCCTATGCGAGCCGAAAACTCAGGGGACCTGAGTTACTTTACACCATCTACGATAAAGAAATGTTGGCCATCATGCACGCTTTGGCCAAATTCAGGCAATACTTGGTCGGTGCTAGATTTGTGGTGAAATCAGATCACAACAGCCTTAAGTACTCCTTGGAGCAGAAGGACTTAAATGAAAGGCAGCAGAAGTGGGTCAGCAAGATACAAGCCTATGACTTTGACATTGAATTCGTCAAAGGGAAAAACAATGTGGTGGCAGATGCATTATCCATGAGACCGTCAATCTATGCCATGAAAGATGTATCAGTTGATTGGAAGGACCTCCTTGTGATGGAATACTTAAAAAATCAATTCGCTTGTCAGGTGATGGATGGGAAAATACAGGATGATAACTTTAGGGTCATCGATGACATCATCTATTACAAGGGCCGAATCTTTTTGGTTTCTGAATCGACCTTCAAGGCCAAGGTGTTACAGGCATGTCATGACTCGTCGATGGCAGGGCACCAAGGGATTGGCAAGACATACAGGCAAGTAAGGGAGAGGTTCTCATGGAAGGGCCTCAAAGAGGATGTGATGAATCACATCAAGGAGTGTACTATGTGTCAAGAGAACAAGGATGAGCACACTCACCCAACAGGACGGTTGCAACCCTTACCCATCCCAGGGCACAAATGGGAGAGTATCTCCATGGACTTCATCATAGGGTTGCCAAGGGTGCAGGGTAAGGATTGTATTTTCATAGTGGTGGATAGGTTGACGAAATTTGCACAATTTTTCTCCATTGCTACAGACTTTAGTGCAACACAGGTGGCCGAATTATTTTTCAGAGAGATCTTCAAACTACATGGTCTACCCAAAACCATTGTTAGTGACAGGGACATCCGATTTATGAGTACATTCTAGCAGGAGTTATTCGGGTTGGTTGGTACGTCCTTGACCCCTAGCACTAGTTATCATCCTTAGATGGACGGGCAGACCGAAATAGTCAATAAATGGGTGGAAGGCTATCTCAAGAATTATGTGGCAGGGTAGCAAAAGGCATGGGTTAGGTGGCTACACTTAGGGGAATACTGTTACAACACCACCCATCACATGTCCATAGGCATGACCCCATTCAGGGCATTGTACAGTTATGACCCACTCTCTTTTGTAGAGATTGCTTTTGGTGACAACAGAGCACCGATGGTACAGGATTGGGTACAGTAGAGTCAGGACTCAGGACATCCTCAGGGAGTTGAAGGATCACTTACAGAGGGCACAGAATCAGCAGAAGGTCCAAGCAGACAAACACAGGGTAGAGCGTACTTTTGAGGTTGGTGACTTAGTCTACCTAAGGTTCCAACGGTCAACCGTACAGATAGGCTTTTATAAAAAGAAGTGGAGCAGAAAATCTCCAACCCCATTTCTTTGGGCCCTACAGGATCAGTAGGAAGGTCGGGGTCGTAGCTTATGAGCTGGAGCTCCCATAGGGTAGCAGGATACACAATGTTTTCCACGTGTCCTGCCTAAAGAGGGCCATCGGCCAACACATCACCCCACTGGAGGTGCTGCCACCTCTATATGAAGAGGGGCAACTGGTTCTAGTACCGGAGGAAATATTGGAGGTTCAGGAGAAGAAACTTCGGAGGAGAAGCATCAAAGAATACATAATCAAATGGAAGGATTTGCCCATTGAGGATGCCACATGGGAGAATGAACAGGTGGTACAAGAGACAGGTTCGGAATTTCTTGTGGACAAGCAATTTATAGCAGGGGAGACTGTAATGTCCCCCACCTCTTGATGAAGAGGTCTGGGAAGACTTAGTGGTCTAGACATCCCCACTAGACCATAGTCTCACACAACATGGGGAAAGGTCAACTAACTCAATGTTATATTTTGAAGTTGACTTGGAAAAAGGTAACAAGGGTAAAAGAGTAACTCAATGAAGGAATAGAGTGCTTGAGGTTGAGTTAGGAGTTGACCCTAGGGGTTAACTTAACTCAACAGAGAAACATAAGAGAAGTATAAAGGAAAGACTAGGGTGCACCTCTCATGCATCTTGGATATTATTGTATTTGCTTGTTGAGCTCTTGAGCACACAGTTTTGAGGGTTTTGAGATTACAAACCCTAGAGAACAACTCAGTGGTGAAAGATTCCACTCACCTTGTTCCAAGCTTAGTCTTGGGGATAAAACACTCCACCCACACCATTCTATCATCTTCACAAGTTCTATCATCGATCCTGGAGGGAAACAGGCCGTACCCTTTGGGGGTTTTCTAGCAGGGGTGCATCATTTCATGAAGAGAAGTTCGATCCAGCCTTGTGACAGGGTCTTTTGATATTCTAGCATTTGGGTATTGTTTGCAAGGCCTTGTTCATCAGTTTTAGAGTATTGTTGGAGAGTTTCTTCGGCTAGATATTTATCTGTAGCTTTGGGACGTCCTTGAGAGAAGGACGACGCAACTATGATTCAGATCTGCTCATTCTGGAGGGGCTACACCTCAGATCTGATCCTGAGACTTATCCCAGTGGCTTGTGGTAGCCCGATCTACCTTTCTGGAGAGTTTCAGTGCACTTGGAGACTTATTACTTCAGGGCCGAATTATTGAGCTTGACAGTCTTTAGGAGGGCGCAGTCTTGATTAGGGTTTTGGCAGTTTGGAGAAGGACGACTTGGCATTTGGACTTCATACTTCAGAGAGGGATTTCTCTTGTCCCGATCTGTCTTTTGGTGAGGTTTGGCATCATTTGGAGGTCTCCTTTAGCTGGGTCGAAACTTTGGCCTTCTCATCCATCCAGCAGGACGTGCCATCAACTAGGGGGGTTGGACGTGACTGTTATCCCCACTTTTTAGCGATAACTAGGAGATCATGTCTCGAGGCCCACAAGTCCTAGACATGGAGTACCGAGAGCAGGATTGACCTGAGCATGGCCCTCGAGGGCCCATCTTTTTCTCCCATCATTTTTGTCTTGACAGCAACAACAACATCCATCACCATCAGATTTCTCCTATATCAGAAGAGGTTCTTGCTCCATGAGGTATTGGTCTAGGTATCATGGTATGTGTCACTTTTTATCATTGAAACCTTTAAATATATGCATCTGATTCCTCTTATCTCTAACAACTTCTTAGATCTTACATTTGCTCACTTGACCATGTTTGGGGGGATTGAAAGGGTGCCCTAGCAAGCCTGTGTCTGTAGGTTTTGGTTTGCCACGGGGGGGATTTTTGAAAAGCCATTGTCCGCTCCCTTCATAGCACCACTCTTACATCTTGTTTCCCGCTCACCTATCCCATTCCCCTTGTCCAGGCATTGGATGGACCTATTTCAGGACTGCAACCTTACCTCATGGGAAGAAGGGGCTAAAGGCCCAGAAGGTAAAAGCAAGCTGGTAAAAGATAAAAGCCTAAAAAATGAACCTTGAGATGCTTCGCCCAGGGATCCCCGAGAAAGAAATAAAAAGCTTCTCAGCAAGAAACAAGAGGGACCCAAAAAAATAATAAAACAAGACCTAATCAGAGGATAGGGGGTCTCATCACGAGCCAGCCTATTAGGTCCATGGGTACCTAGCAGTATGACATTGCCACCAGCTAGTTACCATGCCAGAGCAATGAATCTTGGTTGCATGGCCAAGGGAAAGGGGGTCTCATCACGAGCCAACCTTCTCATCTTTCCGAAAGTACTTGTGGGTAACGCTGTCAGCTCTGGTCACCATGCCAAGGCAGTGTCCCCTGATTAGCTTTTGAACAAAAAAGAATAAAGGCAAGAATGGGCTTTGAAAAAATGCATCCATGACAAGGACAACTCGCCTTCTACAAAGGCACCCACAGGTAACATCTTTGCACCCTTGGCCATCATTGCACCCACATGCTTGGACATCCCCTGACCACACCACCCACTTACATGGCTTGGAAGAGGTCTTTCTGGGAAC
>ML800463.1:62659-110344 GCA_009831015.1 Picea engelmannii | reverse complement strand
TTTATCTTTCATGCTAGCCGTTTTTTCCATCTAAGGAAGGAGGAGAGAGCACGAGGCCTTCCCATAGCAACACCGTAGTGAGCCTCTCTCCCCTAGGGTTTTCTCTCTGTGGCCCTGCCATAGCAGCACTTCAGAGCTCCTCCCTCCAGTCCTTGGTCGTCCTCCTTCAACCCTTGCGTCCTCCTTTAATTTGACTCCATTTTACCCTAGAAGGAACTGATCCTAAGACCTCCAACGTTGAAGTGAAATTGATCAAAACAACTCTCAAAACCCTTTGAAATCTTAAACCCTAACTACACTAACCCTAGCTCTGGCTAACCCTACTAACCCTAAATGTTGACGTCACTCTTTTCTATTGTATCATTGATGCAGCAACGTTTTGTCTTTTGAGCAATTGAATGATTTAGGCATAAGTTAATTGAAGTGTTGGTTTATTACATTGAGTGCCTCATCATTTTAATAATTATTGATGAAGTGACATGATCTTTATTGTTATTGATAAACATTGACTCCATCAATATTTATTTTCAAATTGCTTATACAGAATATCAGATAGTTGTTGATATATATGAAGTACTAACCAAGCTTGCATATATCAGTTTATTGTTGCTTTGTTCTCGGGCAGGGATTCTACTTGGTTATTGCTTCCAGTTATCTTTATTGGCTATAAATCCGGACTATCTGCTTGGTGGTGATCTGTGAAAGGGGGAAACTCATATTCATCCTATTAACCTTTTCCCTTTCAAAGCCCTAGGTCACCGGAGACGTCTCCCCAGGGCCTAACCTCTCTAAAAGGAAAGAACCCCCCCATCGTGGTGACAATGGGTGGGATAGGTTCCTGTTACGCCAGTTTGGCCTTCAATCTTATAGCCTTTTTTCCTAGCCACAAACTGTGTGATAACAGTGACCCTAGCTCTTATTGTATTTGGGTCTTCATCACATATTCAACCTTTGGAGGCTTATGTTTTATTGTCGAGAGCATTTTGTAGTAGCTCATATCTTCTATCTTGGAGCCATCTGATGTTATTCCAGATCTGCTTCCATATTGTATCAGGTTCTTGTTTTTCATAATAATAAAGGTCAGATCTATGCTTTTGGAGTTCCATATCTTGTGTGTTGATTAGATCTTGCATTGTATTGAGTATATATTCATGATCTAGGATGAATAACTGAATATAACCCTAAGGCCAAAATTTGAGATGCCAACCTGCGCATACAAACAATCAAACAATTAATTCAGTGGTTAGTTAGTGTTCCAAGCAAAAATATTGGCTTGGGAACATTACAAACTGATAGAGGCGAGTGGACCCTTGCAGGGGAAAGTTATTTTGAATTTCCAGTGAACTTTAGTGTTGAGGAGAGCACATCACTTGAGGGTGTCTCATGGAGGTCTTGCAATACCTCACTAGGGCAGCAACATGTGCAGTTGATGGAGACCGTGTTGGTCTTGATATGGACTCAGAGGATGGACTCATTCTGGGATGAGGTCATGTGTCATGTGCAGAAGACTCCTGGTGTTGATATGATTCGGGATCATGCTTCACAGGGTATTGTAGTTCACATCCTTATATGGGACCTGTTTCCATCCTAATACACACTTGCAAACGTGAACTAAGTCCGGCTCACTTAGTGTGTCCTTGGAGGCACAATGCCTAGGTTCAAATCCCATGCTGTCACTTTGGCTTGAACCTCTTCTGTCTAGGCTCACTCCTAGGGAAGCTAAGGGGGGTTGTCCCTAGTTACTAGATACATTTTAGAGTTAGGTTCTAGGAGTTGATTTTAATTTCTTAAGATTAGAGGGGATCTAATCTAGGATGCTAAGGCAGCAATACAAGTTCCAAGGGTTAGTATGTAAAGCAAACCTTTTCCTAGGGCAACTAAGACTAGTTCCTAAAGATTGGGCTTGGGGTCAACTAAGTTAATAGATTACAATATTACTTACAAAAGAATAACTTGATCAAATAAATATTAGATATAAGATTTACAATTCAAAGAATGCTAAAATACAACAACAAGCTAACCACTTTGTTTATATGTGTTTGTGCATGATATAAAAAAGATTAAAGTATCACATAACATTATCATCAAAGCATCAAGATCATCATCATCAATATATCAAGAAGAAGATTTATAAAGTTAAGCACAAGTATCAAGGATGAAGATCAACCACTCTTAATTATTAAACCCACAAGTATTTAGAAATTTAAATCCAGGGTTGAGTTGTTAAACTTTCTTAAGGTTATCAAATTTTATTAAGCTTTCACCAAAGCCTCCTCCTCCTATTGCCAAATAACTGTCGGATGCTCAATAAGTGTTTCCACCATAGCTTCGCATGTCAGCCCTAAGACAAGAGTACTTCCCAGAGAGGACACATCCTTTGCGCCGTGAGACAGTCCCCTGCCTACACCCTCTGTTGTTTTCCTCAAGTCCCGTTTTAGATGGTGAAGATGGTGGTCTAACGTACCCTAAAGAGTCTATTAAGTTATTATATAAGTTAGGTAGACTTTTAGGAGTGTTTAGGAGTGTTTTAAGAGTTTTATGACACTTTTTATGGTGATTTAGTGACTTGGCCGAAACTCACTGTGGCCTTAAAAGTGTGTTGATTTAGTTATGAGATCAAGAGCATTAACACATGTATATGTCACTAAAATGCATAATTAAGATAGCTTGAAAGAAAAACAAAAGGCAAGAACAACTTGCCAACCAATAGAAGATATGTAATCACACTTATACCATGTTCAATAGCATTTAGATAAGAGCATTTAGTGTGAAAGAGAAAAAGATTTAGATGTGCCTACTTATCAACTTAAAAGAAAGAAGCTACTTCAAGCATATGGCATCAAAAGATCTATGCATCAAAGAGAAACACCATCTACTTATGAAGCATCAATGATTATAGATCTAAGCATGGAACATAAAGATAAACATTTAGTGAACTAAACATGCATAAGATCTTGTTATGTTGATTTAGGTGCCCAATAGGATTAATCTAGATAATTATTTAGTGTATTAGATCGAGATCTAGAATATTATAACATTAAGCACTTAGATCATTAACCACATGTTAAAACCCTAACCTAACCTTCTAGGGTATTCCTCTCCCAACTAGGTAGGCAATTAATTAGCTTGCCTATTAATTAGAAATTATTGAGGAAAAGAGAGACAAGCAAGCAAGAGAAACAAACAAGAAGCAAGCAAAGGGAATAGGAAAACAAGCAAACCCTACCCCATGTCCTAGGGTTTGGGAGATACCCTTTATCTCACAAACCCTCACGTCCTAGCAAGAGAGAGGCAAAAAAAAACAAGATCTAGATCAAACCCTAATTACCCAAGGCTCACACGTGGGAGGAGGCCATACCCTTTTTCTCCCACAAATGTGAGCCACTACAAGCAACCAAAAAAAGGAGAAAAATGAAGGAAAAAGCTAAGAAAATGAAGGAGCAAGGTTGAGAAATAGCTACCAGTCCCTTGGGGGGTCTTTGAGTGTTATGTGGATGCCTTTGAGTAGCCAAAACACCTCTCAACCAGATCTGATCCTGCAAAAACCAGCAAGCTATGTTTGCTGAAAATGACACACACAACTATACAAGTGAAGAAAAATCTTGTTTTTTAGGGCAAAATTTTTCTTGAAAAATTTTAGTTTAGATTATGATGACCCAAGAACTCTATTATGCTAGCTGAAATATGGATTGCAACAGAAATATAAAGATAAAGAGCAATAGAAGAAGATTGCTTGGAGTGTATGAAAATCTCAAAGGGAGACTCTTCCAAGAGGCACCCTAATGAAACCCTTGAAGTGCAACCTGCAAAACTCACACAATAGCATGCATACAATGGATAATATGGAGGGTTAATCTAATAAAGTGAAATACTTGCACCCTATCTAGCTAATCACATATATAGATTCACAAGACTACTCTTTGCAAGATCTACTTAAATAAAATACTTTACCTAATATCCATTCATGCAACCATTATATAAATTAAAACGATTTTACCTCATATGTTTGTAAGAACACAAATACTTGTAGATCTTCCCAAAATCCTCCAAAGCTTCTTTTACTATTGTATCAAGAAATGGGATCTTGGAGAAATACTTGCTCCAAAACCCTAAGAGAAGAAGAATGAAAATGGATGGAATAGAGAGAGAGAGTGGAAAATCAAGTAGCATAAAAATAGCTCAAGATATGGTCAGTTGGGATTGAGGAGAGGGATCTATTTATACTTGGAGAGGCAAACCTACCTCTCTTGGATCAATGCCAAATGTCCACCAGCAAGCATAAGAGTAGATCTCAAGGCTAGGGCACACCATCTAGGTTTTAGATCTTAGATCTAGGGTGTAGAATGGTGTGGGAGTGTTGGGATCACACAAAAGTCAAGTGGGAAGGCTATGGGATTCATACCAAGGGAGAGGAAGAGGCCCCAACAATTAAAAACTATTTTTCTTGGAGAACCACAAGAGGGGGGCGTAACTCTCCTTGGAGGGCGCAACAAAAGGGGGAAATGCAAGGAATGGAGGGGAATTAATGAGAAAATGGGAGTGGTATCACCCTAGGAGGTGATGTGGGGGTTAAAGGGAGTCATAAATCATTACAGGGGGGCCCATTTAAGTCACAACGTCCACCACTAAGGAAAAACGTCAATCCCCCTAGGCGGGCGTAACTTTTGAGTGAAAAGAGAATGTAAAGGATTAGAAGAGGTTGGAAAAGGTTAAGAGGGTCATGTTATGCTTAGGGGGTCTCTCTGTAACTATTATTCACCATTTTACATCCTCCTAACTCATTATTACAAATTTACATTTTTGCCATGTTTGGACTTTAGCAATTAAAATTGTTGTTTTAGACTGACTTATACTCCGGGTGGACAAACCCATGGCTAAAGTTGTCCGACTGAGATGAAACTTGGTCCAAGGATGTGGGGGGTGTTATTCCATTTCTTTTGAGCACAAATACCCCTATCAAAAGTCCAAGGACCTAGGTTTTACAATTATTGCTCAAAAATAATTAATTAATTAAATAATTAAACCTTCAAACTTAGGGAAATTTAATTAAAAATTAATTAACTAAAAAAAACTATACTAGACTCGACGGAATTCCACGAAACTTTCTAAGATGTCTTGCACGGTCATTTACAATGACTCCCTACAATAGTTACCAAAAGATAAACCTACTAGAATGTTGCTCACCACTTGATAACTCAAGGGAAATCAATAAGGCTGAAAAGCCCAATTGATAACCCGAGGATAAAAAACCCTCGGTGAAAGGAACTCTCCCAGTGAACCGATCCCAAGGTAACTGACCTAGACATGACTCATGAAGACCTATTACATTATTAACCCACGCAGGGGTGCGGAAATTCCAATTACAAAAATAAGTGTTGGGGCCAAACATGCCCTGTAGAACCAAAGTCTTCGACAAATTTGCATCTGATGATGCATCTCTTCATGGCACATGGAGTTGACCACCTGTGTTGGAGAGGTGATCAACATCTGGCTCCACATGGCGACGTGTGTTCGATCTTCTCACTCAAGACGGAGAGCATACGAGAATCCAACACCTACAACAGAGTGCTCACCAATAACCAACATAAGAATACATATATACATGATTAAATAAATGAATGTTATATACAACATTTACAAAATGAAGTGACTAAAGTACGACATCATTAATTTACAACAAAATGAAATCTATGGTACCGAAAAAAATTCTAAGTACATATTGACATAATAAATTGAAATAATACAAAATTAAAATACAAAGAAGGGTTAGAGATACGTTACAACCACCCATGCAATGGCTGAAATGATGTCACAAGTGTCTGAAACATCCTTGTCCAGGATGACTCACAGAAGACCCCTTCCCAAGTTTTATCAACTTGGAAGTTTTTGTGCGGAAGAACCAAAGAGACAATCATGATTTTTCTTCCCTTCAACCAAACACTGGAATATGACAAGCCATGTAAATTCTGAATACTTTGTTTCTCATGACTGTCAAGGTGGGAGGCCAACCAATACTCATAATGATATGACATCGTTAAACTGAAGTTGCCTTCCATTTCCACATAATTCTACATTAACTCATCTTCTGGTTGAGAAGTCGAAAAAGAACATGTCACAGGAACCACCAGATTGTTTTCCTCAAGATTTTCAAAGTTAGCCTTCAAAAAGATTGGTTCCTCGGGAGGAGGGTGGGGACTTGAATCATCTAGATATTCAACATTTTCAAACTCAAGTTCCTTTATTTCCTCAAGATGAATGATTGGCTCATCCATGGATTCATCCAGAATTTCCCCATGAATTTCCTCATCTTTTTCACTGTGAAGCTCAAGTTCAATRGGGTTCGGATATTCAATAAAAGCTTTTGTAAAATCATCTTCCTTGATCCTCAATCGATCTTCCAGGGCCACAAACTGTTCATTCATGGCTTCACATTGTTCTTCATGGGGAAACTGTATGTTCTGAACTACTTCATTAAGTTCCTCAATGGGATCTGGTGGAGAATCAACCTCTGTGTCTAAATTAGTTGTTTTAGTAGCTAGAAGATTTTTTCTCTCCCATGTTTCCATAAAATCATCAACCAATTCATTGTAAATGCTAACCCGATTTCTCCCAAATCCGTACAAAAATGCCAACAACAATTCCCGCATGGTCTTGAACTTTGTAAGACTCGAATAATGAAACCAATCAACAACCAACTCTCCACAGAAAGTGAAGGAAAACAGCTGCATTAACACATCTTCATAAATAGGTGGGTCGCACCATTTCTCAATAAATTGCGTGAAAGCCCTGACGTGAGCGCTACCATCATCATGATTGTGGAAGTCAAGGATGTTATCAATAACATCTTCAGATATATCATGAGGGTAACTAACAATTCCTGTCAAATCAAGAGGATCACAAAAACCACCCATTTCTAACTAAATCATTTAAACCAAGGTCTAGTGAAAAGGACTGGGACCCAAGATTACTAAGGATCCAACAAGAAGAAAAACTAGCTAGCTTCATCCACAAACCCTTCCAAGTTCAAGGATGAAGCAAAACAAGTCGTGAATTCCTTCTTGCAAAATACCTCGTCAAATTATTTAAAAGTGGAGTCGCCAGATGACCAAGTTTATTTCAAACAAACAAGAGCATCAAACAAAACAAAAACAAGAAGGAAAACAAAAGTTAATTTATTATGTTTGGAACAAGCATCGGAGATCAATGAGTGCTTCTTTTCAAGGAATCTCAAATAGCCAACAAGGATTGCTCCTTGCAGTATACTTGATATATTTGTTCAATGGAGTCGCCACTTGGAAAGGAAGCAAACAAAAACAACCAAGGCAAGTTCAAAGAATTATTAGTTCTTAAAAAAATTAAGTCGTTTTGACCAAGGATAAATGACTTATCCACCCAACTAAGTCCATAGGAGTACCATCTAGAGAGCCATCTCAACTCAACTAAGTCCATAGTCCATAGGAGTACCATCTAGAGAGCCATCTCACGCTGACTCAACTAAGTCCATAGGAGTACCATCTAGAGAGCCATCTCAAGCTGACTCAACTAAGTCCATAGGGGTACAAGGCCGGAGACCATCTCAAGCCGACTCAACTCAATCCAGAGGAGTACAAGGCAAAGGCAGGAGACCATCTCAAGTCATCTCAACTCAGTCCAGAGGAGTAGACAAGAGACCACACATCATCACAACTCAGTCCAGAGTCTGACGCACACCCAACACATGGGCTCTCTCACAGATCGTCTCAACTTAGTCCATAGGAGAACGACCTGGAGAATGTCACACGACGCTGCAATCATCAACATTTTATGTATTGGATTTGCCAATAAGGAAACATGTAGTGCTTACCTGGTCTCTTAGGGGTAGAGAAATAAATGAGTACCTTATTCAATGGAAAGACAGACATGTTAAAGACTGCTTATGGGAAAATGAGGATTTTCACATCAAGCATCCAACCTTACCACTGCTATGACGACATAGTTGCTCAAAATGGGGAAAGCATGGTGTGATCCTATCTAACACCATAGCCATGAGAATTAAAACAATATAAATAAAACAATAAAGAAATGATTTAGAGACAGGTTTTGGGTTTTTAAGAAAACATTAGCATCTAGTAGCTGAGTGGAATTAAAACCTTCTCAAAAGGTTACAAACTGCAGGAGTTAAACTTCCTCGGAAGGAGTGCAATCACTGTAGTGAGTTCCAATAATTCATCCAATGCGGTGGAAAATGAGCAGGTTTGAAGCCCATCAATTATTCTTTGCGTATTTAGCACTTGTGTGAGTCCATTATAATGGATCAATGCTCTATAAACTCGGGATAGAAAGTACTGTTTAGGGAGTACTACCCTTGAATGGCTTGTATTTCTGTTATTTATCAATCAGTTTTCTATGCAGATTCTCGATTGCCGGCATAGTAGTTGTATTTAAATTAGAATGCAGATTATTTTTGTTCTAAAATTTTCAATAAAACATGCATGCAATTCTGGATTTCTTGTAGCTAAAGGAAGAATATTTATCCGAGAGTTTCTAAGATGTTGTGTGCTCTGTTATGGAAGATGAATAGATGTGATATGTAGAGAAAATATCTGCTGCAATTTTATTGTAACCGTTCGATGTTTACGTCATAAAAATTGACTTCAAGTGTAAAAACACTGGCATTTCCAAATTATCACCATTGTTTATATATTGATTGCAGGGAACCCCTCATCACAAACATTATGTGGAGAAATGTTATAGCACAAGTATGTATTCACTTGTTTTTTGGTAGTGAATAAGAAATCCATTATTATTTCAAAACATAATAGTGAAAAATATTCAAGTATTATCTCATATCATAATAGTTAGTGAAGAATTTTAAGATGCATTGATGGCTCTTGAAAACTTGCAGGCTTTGTTCCAAGTTATAGTCCTCCTTACACTTACATTTAAGGGGAACGACATTTTAAAGTTGAAGCATTATAAGACAGGCCGTGCAGACCTAGTGAGAAACACTGTAATTTTTAATGCCTTTGTCTTTTGCCAAGTAAGTTCGCAGATTCAATTCTTAATACAGGTCTTTGCTTTCAGTTTTTTTCTTGCTTCAGATGTTCCACAAGGATTACTTTTTGTTGAAATAGCTTGTCCAAAAAACAATCCATGGTTTTGATTGTTTTTAAATGGTTGCAATAACAGATATTCAATGAATTCAATTCAAGGAAACCAGATCAGAAGAACATCTTTGAAGGACTACTTTCAAGCCATTTGTTCATTGGAATAATAAGTATTACGCTTGTTCTTCAGGTAAGCAACTGAATTAAAAATTTGCAAGGTTATGGTGCTGACAATTGTTCTTTCCTCGGAATTTGCATCAGTGCATGCTGACCAACCCTTGGTAGGCCAATTGCTTGAAACTGACTAAGGATGGGGCAGGCATTTGACGCAGTCTTACCAAACCAATATCAAATTTAGAATTACCTAAATACTTGACATTGAGCAAATGCTATGTTGGTCTTTCATTGTATTTTGTTAATCTTCTAAGCTTTACCAGAATGTTGTATTGATTTGCAGGTTTTGATTGTTGAGTTTGCCGGGAAAATTGCATCAACCACTCCCTTGGATTGGGAAAAATGGATTGTCTGTATTGTAATTGGTTTTATAAGGTTTGAAATCTCAACCCCGTTAAGTTTCAATTCATGGGTATTTCATTGCTTTCATGTGTTCTTCAATTCCTTATTTAAGTCTCAATTGAAGGGTATTCATTGCTTTCATGTGTTCTCCAATTCCTATCGATTGATCGATTTTAGACAATAACTTCATGTAAATTTGTGGTGCAGTTGGCCACTAGCGGCCATTGCAAAATTCATTCCTGTACCTGAAAAACCTTTCTCGGATTACTGTTACTGCAGTCGAAGGAAATTTACTTCAGGTAACTGATTGCGCTGGCCTAGATCTCAATAAGGCCCAGTTGTATCATTCTTTGATGATGGATTTCTAGTAATTTCACTCGCTGATCTTCTGTGTATATTGCTTCATTTAAATAAATATATTTTAGGCAGAAAGCCTTAATGGCTGTTTAATGAATTTTTTGGGCAGGACACGGGTCAAGTTCCCACACAAATGCTGAAGTGGATAGAGCGCAAAGTCATCGTATTTAAATAATATGAGAGCACTTTATTAATAAGTTTTGCTTGGATATTACATCGCCCTAGAAAATGAAGTGCACGAGGACCAAGGACCAAAACGAGGCCGATGGATCTGACAAAATGATTGTACATTTTGATTGCCACTTCCAGAGATGTCAGATTTTCTTGTATAGATTAAAGCAGATAAGTACTCCGGACAGTCGAGTAGAAACCTGTTTGGAGGATAGTTTTGCTCCGAATGTATTGTGCTAAAATTGTATATTGGATACTTTGGCTTCTATTTTTAGATAGTTCATGCAAGCTACAATTCGTCAGAGCTGCTGTTTTCTTGCCTGTCATCATGTTTGCACAAATATTATTTCCGCAATCTTATCTGTCATATTTTCATTCAAATGCTGGTCTTCAACATTCAATAATTATAGCGAAATTTTCGCTTCTTGTTTTACAAAGCGAAATTTAATATCTTTTAGGCTTCATTTTCTCTGGCAAATATGTCAGAGAACCTATTTTGGCAAATAGCTTGATTTATATATATTTAAGCGTTCGCCGCTTTTTACCATGCTGTGACCATCTGATATCGTTCTTTCCCTGCAAAACTTTATCATCTCATGTCGTTGGTTGGTCTCCAGCGTGAGCACACAGAGATTGACTGTAATTATCAAGTACTATAAGTGGTAAATTGGTAATATGCATTATCATATATATAATAATAATAATGTAAATCAGTGAACTTAAAAATGGTTAGCATTATCCAATGATCACATAGTGCATTACTAAGCTACATTCTGAAATTATCTAGTCATATGACTAAAATAATACCCTGGCAACTTTCAGTCTTAATGACTCATGCAATACCCTGGCCACTTTGAATAATGATATGAAGTGTTAAATGGTTACTCTAAAGATATAACGTTTGAATTGGTTACTTAAGGCTCGAACCAGTGACCTCTCCTCTTATCTCCTTTTATCAGAAGAGTGTGTGTCACGTCTTACCATCTGTATTATCTTATGGAACTAATACCCTGGCAACTTACAATCTCAATGATAACATAAAACATTTTAATTGCTATTATTCTTCTTTTTATCATATTAGTTTGGTTTTTGTTTGTTTATTTATATTGTTTTTAGATTTATATAATTAATTATATTTTTAATAAAAAAAAAAATTAAACTGTTAGAGATTTAAAAAACTTTTTTCACCAAACACTTTATCCTGGAAAAATCAAATTGTACCATTTAAATTATAGAGAAGAATAAGTCAATCATAAAACTAAATAAGTTTAGGATTGATTTTACCTTTAAATATACAACAAAATAATTATAAAAAATAATTGGTTAAAAAAATTAATTAAAATAATTGGTTAAAAAATTTAAATTAATATTAAATAAAAATTTAATTAAAATAATTGAAAAATAAAAATTTAATTAAAATTAGATTCCTATCATCAAGTAATCAAGAAGGAAATTAATAAATTACTATGAGATTAAAAATTCTGATTTTAATAATAACATAATTTATGTATTTCTAATTTTAATAATAATATAATTTATGTATTGATAAAAAATTATATTTTAAAAATGAAATTGGGTTAATTTGTTTTTTAAAGAATCATATAGATCAAATTAATAAATTAACTTAAATTAGGATATAAAGATGAATTACATTAATCAACAAGTGAAAAATAAAATAAAATTATATATTCATTAGTAAAATTAAGTTTTGCCAGATTAATAGATGAACTTAGATTAAGATATGAAGAATTAAATTGTCAATTGGGTGTAACTCTAGATGAACTTAGATTAAGATATAAAGAAGAATTAAATTGTCAATTGGGTGTAACTCTAGTGGTTGTGAGAAAAAAAAGCTACCCTCCGTATCTCAAATCCCACTTTGTAACATGTTTGTTTTTAATGAGTCAATTGTTGATGAGATATATATGATCTATTCATACGTTGTTGATTTGATCATGGGTTGGGAAATGTGTACACATGCTAGAACCAATGCCCATAGACAGAGTCAAACCGAACATAGGCATATGTAGTGTTTCTTAGCCCTTAAACTTGAAACACAATCAAGTGTACATATAATATCACTGCACTACACAGATACAAGAGACAATAAAATGAAAGATGTAAAAGATACCCTTGTACTAAGATAAAACTGTTGAAAACAATCCATGAAGATTATGATATTATTAGATTATTTATTTGATATTGAATAGGAAAAGACACAAGTGAATATGAACAATCATTCAAAGTCCAAAAAACCTACAAATCCAAAGGTCAAGATAATATTTTTATAAATGTATCATATCAATGAAAAACAAAATTCACACTTATCTCCATTTTGCACATTATAACATTGGCAACAGAGCTTGTTATTCTTAGGATTGAAATATGCTATGATAGTTTTCCAGAGCAGGTTAATTCTGAGCATTTTACTTTAAGAAACGTCTCGCTGCCATCATTTTCCCACCAATATGTCTTGTGCACATACTTTTGTGTCAAATCTAAGTGTTCTAATTATTTGGTTCCTTTTGAGAGAATGATTCCCTCCTTTCACGCGGTTTCACTCATTCAAACTTTGTAACAATAGATCCATTCATTGCTTCAGCTTTGTCACTATTTCCCGGCTTATAGATTCTGTTTTTGTGTGTGCGTGCGCGTTAGGGTTTCCTCCATTTCACTCTTGGGACTCCTCTTCCTCGCATGACCTTTGCCAAGTAGAACATTCAAGCTCGAACTATCTTTGTCCTCTTATTGTGCAGAGAGCCATAAGCCTCCATGTCCACCTGCTCGCTGCTAATTACATTCTTCTCGTTACCTTTACCCACGAGATTCTAAATCAATTTACAAACACACAAGTTGTGAGCATGCATTACAAATTCAAAACCGAGAGGCAATAAAGGGAAAGAAGGGAAAACCATAGCTCTCTCTAGCATCACCTTCGCCCAACAAGAAACTCATCGCGTCAAACATAAATGTTGGATCTGTAATAGTGTCTGGGCCAACATAGATATGGCCTTGTTCAATGTATGTGATAACTTCCTTTAAGTGCTCTGTGAAATGCAACCTTACAAGAACTGTAGCTAATCGGCGCCTGCAAAAGGAAGAAATCCATAACTTGTCACACAAAGCCAATGATCAGTCATCTCTACTCGAAAAGAGTTTTTCGAATCAACTTGTTTCAAAATATTCACTAGCTTGAATCATACAGGTCATTGCTCGTGGGTGCTTACTCAAAACGCTGAATCCTATTCAATTTCATGCTATGTTGCCAAAATCCATTCATCCTCGAACTCTTCATTATCCTCCTACTTCTCAGATTTGGCGACATAAGCCATGGAGCCCTTCTTTGGCAAGTATGAGATCTTTATCACAAGTAAGCGTAAGGCTCGTAAAAAATTATTTTAATGAATTTAGATGCAAAATTTTCAAATTCGCTAATCAAAGAAGAAGGTAATCAAGATCATGCAATTGACTAGTTTATTGTAACAGGTGTGGGCCATGACGAGCCATAGCTCCTATTGTTGAGAAATTGAGCACAAGCGATTCAAATGTCGCAATTTTGAAACTAGACATAGACATGGATACTCTTTCTAACAGTTTACAAAATTTAGGAGTCACATGAGTACCAACCTTTCACTTCTACAAAAGATGGGGCAAAAGTTACAGATCTTATAGGAGTTGATCCTAATCGCTTAAAGGAGATTGTTGGAAATCTAGCAACATGATTATTTTTAGTTGTTTTCATGCAAATATGTTGAGGAATATTGGAAAAGATGGATTCTGGAGTTGAAACTTGAACAAGGTATATCATTGATGAAGCCCAACAAGTGAAGGTACAAAAAGTCACTTTGGTGGAGTGATAAGAAGAACTATAAGCCGTCAAATCTAGATCATAATCACACTCAAAAGTTGTCTATGGTGAAGCAGAATCACATGACGACAACACATTCAACTCCTAAAAGTGCAAATAGTTTTTTTGTAAGTTTACTAGTGTTATTTATGTAAATGAATGCATTTTCTGTAAAAGTTGACACCCTTCATTTGTTGAGTTTCCATTGTTGATTCTACATTAGTCTTTAAATGGCTCGAATTGATGAACTATTAGAGTTGTTAAACAATCTAATACTTTCAATCGACGACAATATGGTCACAATTGACAAAGGAACTCTTGAGCTTGTTCTAACTTGTTTGCAAGTTTCGCAAGCCAAAGTAGAATTGCTTCAAACTCAGACTTGGCTTCTTCATGATGAGCTTGAATGAAAAAATCTTCGACATTCTGAACTAGCCCTTGTTCATAACAACTCTCTTTTGGAAGAAGAAGAAGATGATGATTCAGATCAACAACCAGTTGTTGATCCTAAATACTATTCAAGGTTTAAAAGATAATATTATGAGGATAAATCGTCCTGCGTTTTTAGAGGGTTGATAGTCTTCTTTTAATAAAATACAAATTTACTAGGTCTGCTCTAAAAAAACAGGTTTTTAAAATAATAAATATTCACACATAAAAATACTTGAGAGAGGACCAAGCATATTCATAATAAATATATTAGACAAGCAATAAAGATATTATACAAGACTGCAAACCATTAAAATGAGAAATCTTAAAGGACTACATTTCCATCATATTATAATCAAAATAGAACACATGATAAGAAATAAGGACCACATTTGGAAAAAACTTAACATGATTTTGAAATTAAAACTCAAAGATATTTTGATAGACACATTCTTGAAATCTCATTCTTAAAACTCAAAGTCAAAGAAATCACTAAACATGTGCCCCGAATAGTTGTCTGAGGAACCTAAAAAAGTATACAAATGTTTTTAAAAATATATGTAAATATTTGTAAAAGTAAATGCATTCATTCTAAACGGACTTGGATGGGGTTCTCATGGATCAATAAATAAAGAAAGACTTGGAAGAAACAAAGAAGAAACGGTTAGAAATCAACCTTTGGTTTTCATAAATCATGAAATAGAAAAGGTTGGATAACTGCTAACTGAGAAGAAAAGGAAGTAAAATTTTGAATGAGATGACTACTAATTGACTTACTATGATGGAAAAAACCAAACCCTTCATTTTCTTTTTGAACTTTTGTAGGTTGTTCAACTGGAGGTGCCCTAATGGTAGTAATTATTTTTTTGTTGATCTAGTTTAGTTATTTTGATCAAGGCATTCTTTAACCCTAGTTTAATGTACACCTGCATGGGAGAAACCGTTGTTACATGCTTGATCCTTGTGTCGAACAACTCATTTTCAATATCTATAAAATGAAAACTTATTTTTTGAAGTGTATCTTCAATGTCTTCATTTTTGTTCACATAATGAGTTAATCACTTCTCCACTCTTCCTTTGAATATTCAGTTAGGTCATTAAATTTCACTTTCCCATGAAGTTTTAAGGGCATCAAACTGTTCTTGTAATTGATCCCTTGAAAGCAGTTTTGAGTCCATTATCAAGTGTGGGGCCTCCACTTCTTTGGTTAAGTCAACAAGCTTATGGAATAAATCACCTCTTTTTGAATTTATAGTGTCACATTAAACCATTTTTTTCTCCCAAACACTTGATTTCTCGTAAATACTTGATCATCTTTAGCCAACATGCATTTATTTGTTTTAATCAAACTTTAGAAGGAAGATTTTGTTCCCTTCGATGGACTTGATTTAAACTTGAAACTTTGGCAAAAAAGGTACTGACAACTTCTTTGTAAAAATGATTATCATTGTCTAAGTCTTTTTGGAGATATTCCTTGAAGTTTAAAATCCTTGAAGAGAGAGTAGTTGAACTAGTTGTTAGTTCCCAAATTTCAAGGATTAAAACAATTCTCTTTTGAATATTATCTCCAATGTACTTTCTAATTTCCATCAATAGGCTTGAGCCACTGTTTAATCTCGAGCTTGACTCTGGTATGTCTTCTAGATTGTTAAGTGGTCGTATGACAACAATTGGTTCAACAAATAAAGGTCTTGGCAACAAAGCATTCTCAAGTTATTTCAGTCTTTCCTTCAAGATCGAGTTTTATTTTTCTATTTCATCAATTGAATATTTTAAAGCTTCTCCTATGGCTTCATGGAATTCCATAAGATTAGAAGGTTTTACTTCTTGAATACCAATTTCTGAATTCTATTTTTTCAACTTTCTTATTTTTTAAATTAACTTTCTCAAATAACAATTTCTTTTAACTTTTGTTGAAGACCACGTGATGTAGTGTGATTGACTCTTCTTAAAAAAAAAAACTAGATTTTGACAAGCCAATTATTATGCTATTTCTATATTTTCAATTAATCTCTACTCAGACCAATTGGGCTCTCCTATCACAACATCAACCTCCATGTCTCTGAGTTCACATTCTGGTACTTCCTAACTTGCCTTTTGAACTATTTCTCTTTTTTCTTTGGACGTATATTGGTTGTATGTGATTTTAAAATAACCCTTTAAAAAGGGTCTTCATCTCCTCCATTGCCAGAGTTTCTAGAATGAGACTTTCTTTGTTCTTGACTATTGCCATGCATTATGTTCTTTGTTGAAGAAATTTGTTGGGAGAAATTGGGTGAGCCTGGGTTAGGGTTATCAGTTGTCGTGGTTTGACCTTTTTTTTATTGGTCATTTGTACTGGCCAAAGTATCAATATCATCATGGGTTTTTTCAGGAGTGGCTTCTAGAGGGTTTTGGTTATCCCCTCCTCCATCCTTCAATTGAATAGACTTGATGAACGATGAACCATAACCAACTGTAGACATGTGTGCCGTGAATAAATCCTTAGGGTCAAAGCCTTGAATTTCATGAATTTCCCTCAATTTAAAATTATCAAAATGAATAGCAAATTCATCCAAATGAGAGATATTGTAGACAATGATCTCTCCAATTTTCCAAGGTAGTGGAATAGAATGCTTCTTTTGTTTTTCATTAAAGAAATGTGCCCAAAATTTATATTGTCTGCAAACTTTGACTGTGAAGAATTTATTAGAGACATAAAGAGGTAGTAAAAAAGTTTCCCTGAAAATCGTAAAGTCAAACATAAATAAAGTCATCTAGAGTCTCAAAAAACTACTTTCCTTGCTAGAAAGGTTGCAGCTTCCATTGAAACCCTTGATGTGGTAGAACCATGAATTAACTTTAGACATTATGTACCTCATAAAAATGGTACAAAGATTTATGCTTCCAAAGTGTTGGATACTATAATTGTATTGGATCCTTACTGAAATATACATTCCTTGTGTGTGGCAAGTCTTCAATTATGTGAAAATAAGATATTACATAAACTAAATAAGAACTCATGAAGAACTTCTTCGTATTCTGAAAATTTCTTAGCTGAAATGAAACTTCGCTCGAAATAATGTGAGCTAGTCGAACATGACATCTTCATGATCATAGTGGTGAAGAACATACAATACATATCTTGGGATAGTAGTCGTGGATTCTTGTCCAATGATTCTAGCAGACAACCATGCAAACTCCTTATACGATTATTTGAGTGAAGATACCTCTATTTGGGAATAGTTTCCAGAGTAATCTGACAGCTTTATGAGAAAATTATTCAAGAGATTTGTTCCTCCATTTTTGGCCTTCAAGAAAACAACATCTTCAGAGGTTTTAAATGTCATGGTGGGTTCTGGAAGTCTAAGCATCCTCCTAAAAATTGTAGGCTCCATTGAAATTGGTGTCCTTCCCCGCAGTTGAGTTATTCTATTCTCATTGTTAAACTTGTTCGTGTACCATAGGACCAATTATTTAAATTTCAAACACTTCTTGCATACACCCGGCCAATGCAATCTTGGAAGTCCAAACCTTGTTTGAAATCCTTTATTGAAGCGAAAGCATTGAATACCACTTGAATGCTTCAGACCTATGGAATGCATGGTCTTCTCGTCCTAGTGTGTTGATAGTATCTCCACAAATAGTTTTTTTTTCTTAATCAATATACTTGGAAAAGATTAATTTGAGTGAAAAGGTGGTGGTTTTGTCAAAGTAAAAATTTTACAACAAGGATTTAGTTTCTTACAAAATTCTCCACATATTGCCTTGATATCACATGTCGTAGAACTTAGTTCAAAATTGTTAATTGCATGAGTTGATTTGGATTTAAGGCAGGGGTTTTACAAAAATCATGTATTTTAAAAATGATATTAATTCATAACGCGTGCCATCTAAAGTGGCAATAGGATCATAAATTTTCTTGGGGAGTGTGACTATGTATCGAGATGAATGAACAATTATTAAGAATGGAAGTGTAAATTGAGTGATGCGAAGTTCGTTTTGGTGAGTGCAAGTTTGTGGGTTATGGGATAGGGGAAAACTCTTGCATCTACAATCAAGAAATAAACTAAGTATTAAAATAGTCTATTTTTTGTGATACGAAAGTGTGAGGGTCATTTTGGAGTGGGAGTAAGTGTGGGATACATGTTTGTGGACCTTTTGGGAGAGTTGTTACTTCTGCAACGAGACTCCCACAAACAAAGAATTGGCTAAGTGTAAGAAATGTGAAGAATGGGTAATACAAAATGGAAAAAAATGACTAAGTGTTGATAATGTAGGTTTGCAGGTTTGTGGGACTGTGGACTCGTGATGATTATGGGTGGTGTTTCCCGCAACCTTCATTTTGGAAAAAAATGACTAATAAAAGAGAAAGTATGACCAAAATACTTGAACTTTGATCAACAAATGTTGATCAAAATTAGGCTCCAACTGTGGGACAATAACCCCCTGTGGGTTGCTAAGAATCCAAAGAGCCTTGTCCATTGGGAAATGGACTCAAAACAAAAATAAGTAAAAATGAAAAGAAAGAAAAAGGAAACAAAAGGAAAGGTGATATGGAGGAAATATATACATAGAGGAAAAAGAAAGAGGTAAAGCTTTGTGTACAAAGCGAAGAATATGAGATTAGACAAAGAAATGCTCGAGGTATTGCCCATTCATGGAAAATGTTTGAATTGTTCCATTCATATATTTAGAAAGTAAGAATTGAAACCAAAAACCTTTTTAATCCAATATGGCTAGATCCAGAGAGATTCAAACTTAGTACGAAAATATGGCTTCTCATTTGTTTTGTTCTAGAGTAAAGCCAATTGATCTTTTTGGAAGTCTTCAATAATAGTACTCTGATCAAAATGTTTTTTTACTATTTTTTGTCTTTTGGTCATAGTTGTCAATGCTTGATCTCTTTGTTCTTCCAACTGCATTAAGTGATTATATCGTGCTTGAAGAGGGGAGTATTCTTCCATTTCTTTAGTTGTTGTAACTATGGGTAGTGCATTTAGTTCCATATGTACATGAATTCTAGCTTCCTTTCCATATACCAAAGTATAAGGTGACTATCCAATGCTTCCTTTTGGAGTAAGTCGACTTACCAAAAGATCATCTACCAGCTTTTTATGCCAATTTCTTTGATTTGCTACAATTATATTTTTGACAACTTGAATCATTTTTTTGTTGGTTGATACATCCAATCTTTTTCCTTGAGGATAATAATTGGATGATTGTCCTATTGGAATACCATATTCTTCACAGAAATTTGTGAATTTAGACCCAATGAAAATTGATCCATTGTCTCTTATGAACTTCTTAGGAACACCAAATATAGAAACAATATTATCCTTCAAGAATAGGATCATTTTTTTTTAATCAACAGTCTTCAAAGCTACAACTTCTTGCCACTTTGTAAAATAATCAGCTATAGTGAGAATGTATGAATGCCCTTTACTAAATTTTGGATTGATCAGACTAATAACATCCAGACCCCACTATGTGAATGGTTCTTCTACTGATATGGATTTCAAAGACATTGTTTCTCTTTTCACTTTTCCAGAGAATTTTTGGCATGGAAGACAATTTATAATCATTAAATAGGCATCCTTGAACATAGTTGGCCAGTAATAACTAGATTTGATAATTTTGTTTACAGTCACCACAGGTGCAAAGTGTCCTCCACAAAATCCTTCATGAAATTATTGTATTTTTTGTTGGTATTTTGAATGGTTGAGACATATTAGTAGGATGTTGTCAAGATTTCTTCAAAAAAGAATTCTAGAGACTAACACATATTGTTTGGCCTTTATTTTCAAAGTTCTCCTTTATTTAGAGGAAATTATGACAAAAAACTATCCATATTTTAGGTAAAGGATAATATACTTATACCATTTAGACTTTGGGATGGGTGCATCTTGCATGGTAGTATCATCTATATGAGGATAATTCATATTGACAACTTCAATACCAATCATCATCTTGCATAACAATTTTCCCATCTCCCTTCTTTGAATTGTTGATTTATCAACATTTTGACAGGAGAATGTAGTACATAAGAAATAAGATGAGTTGATAAAATATAGGTTCTAAAATGAGCAATTGCTTTGACCAAAGAAAAGGCTTTCTTTTCTACGGTGGAGTATTTCAATTCATAATCATGCAAGGTTTTACTCGTGAAGGAAATTGGAAGCTCTTCCCTCTTTGAATTCTTTTGAGTAAGTATAGAAGGCATAGTCTCTTCTAAGGCCTAATAAGAACATTAGCAGTGGTGATTGCATGTTTGAGGTTTGTAAAGGCCTTTTGAGTCTCTTAAGTCCATTCAAATTTATGATCTTTCTTTAATAGCTTGTTGACTATTTTTACAATTGTGGCATAATAAGGAACAAATCTTCACACAATATTTCCAAGGAAATATTGTACCCCTTTTCAAGATGTAGGAGGATTTAAATCATTTATTGATTTACTTCTTCCTAGATCAATATAAATGTCTTCTTTGCTTACAATATGGCCAAGCAACTTCCCTTCTAATAATGAAAATACACATTTCTTAGGATTGAGATGCCATACTTCCTGCATCTTTGAAAAACTTGCCTGGGGTGTTTCATGTGGCACTCTCTCAACTTTGAATGAATAATTAGGTCATCCTGATAGTTTTTCCATGAATTTTCCAATAAAATCATTGAAGGAATGGTCCATATCTCTTTGAAATATAGCTCCAACATTTTTCAATCCAAAAGGTATGCAGACATATGCATAGGTTCCCCATGGTGTGACAAATGTAGTTTTTGGTCTATCTTGTTCAACAATAAGTACCTGATTGTATCCAGAAAACCCATCTAGCATGGACATAAATAAAGAACCAATAACTTGTTGCAACAACATCTCCATGTTTGGAAAGGGGTAATTATACTTAGCACTTGCTCGAATGAGATCTCGAAAATCTAGACAAAGCCAAATTCCACCATTATTTTTTTTATGACCACAAGATCTAAAATCCAGTCTGAGTGTCTGATTGATAAAATTATGCTAACCTTTTTCAACTTTTAAAGTTCCAATTTTACCAGTGGATTCAACTTTGGATTGATTATACTTAATTTTTTCCTGAAAGACCTTGTTCCTTCCTTGAGTGGTATAATATGTTGAAAAATAGACTTGTCATATTCTTCCAAATCATCATAGCTCCATGAAAAAACATCCTAAAATTCTTTGAAGAGAAGAGTATAGTCCTTAATTTCTTTAGAAGTGCATCTAGTACCAAGATTTATATATTTAGGAGCTTCAATTGTACCAATATTGATTGTTTTGGTTTCTTGCACTTTTTGAAGGGAGGACTCATCCACTGTGCACATTTCCTTTGTTTGATAATATTTTGAGAAGGGTAATTCAAAATTGATATAACTCTTTTGAATAAAAGTAGAACTTTGATTGTGGGTCTCTTTTTGACTGATTTGTCCTTATTTAATATACAACTACATTTATTATGGTGCTCTTATTGATGTTGGTTGCAAATCCACAATGAAATTCACAACACATTCGTCATTTTCAAACACCTGACAACACTCTAGATTATCTGGTATTGATGGAGGGGAAATTATTTTGACATAAAAATTATTGGGTTTTTGAGAATTGTCAGTATTAAAAAGAGAAGCCGCCACTTCCAATGAGTCTTTTTTTTTTTTTTTTTTTATCCCAAGGAATAAAGTTAATATTGAAGGAATTGAATGAATCTTTAATATCCCAAATTCTTTTTGCATAATTCTTCAACTTCTCCTTCTTGATCTTGTGCCTTTTTATGATATGATTAATAATTAACTCCGAGTCTCTAATCACCACTAAATCATTAAATTTCATTTGTAGTTCCAGAGTTAATATTTGAATTATGTTGGAGTTACTTCATGCACACCTAGGATTTATTTTTCCCAAGGGTTTTCCTTGTTTGCTGGTAATAATTAGTCATGATCCAGTCTCCTATATTGTAAGGGAGAATATTCCACCTTGAGAATATTCTCTTTCAGTTGACACTTCAGTTTGACTAGTTGAGTTGAGTTTAAATGTTGCATTGGTTTTGTCACCATGCAACATTGGGATCATCACCAACTAATGCGCACTTGCCTTGGGATAATCACCACACTGGCGCATTACCCTTGATTTCTTGAGTTAACTCATCACTACTCTTTGTTCAGTTAGTTAACTGAAGACTAGTTGACTAGTTAACTCAACTAGATGGCAGTTCACTCCTGTAACTACCTGAGAGACTAGACTAGGTGGCAGTTTACTCCCGTAACTGCTTGTGTGTGTCCAGATCACTCTAGACCACCACTATGGCTCATTAGTTACTCATGTATCCTATATCTATTGTAAATTATTCACTCTTTGAGTGTGGAATAACGGTTAATGAGAATTCTTCCATTCTTTCTCTCCTTCTTCTTCCTTCTCCAATTCTCTTTGAAAATGTGTGTATTATTGTTTAGCTAGATCTATTCTATACAAGTTAAACACATTTACAAATTAATGCTTCATTCTTAGCTTCATTATTGGTGCAAGGTAACTCAAGTTTGATTTCATGTGGATAAATACAAGATTCGGGGATTTTAAAAACAATGCCAACTCCAACGCCTGATTTAGAACAAACACCATCAAATGACATTTTCAAAAACCCTTGAAAAGTGTTGTCTGTTATTTTTTGGGGAGAACTCATTTTATTTGTATTGAAGACAACATAATTTCCAATTCCAAAATCAATATAGTTCAGCACCATTTCAGCTCCCTTTTTCTCAAATAATGTGAGTTTTCTTTGTTCACGTGGTACTTTGACCAATGTTCCATCTTCATTTGGGAGCATCATGAAACTCCCATCATTCATAATGTATCCTACAATCATTGAGCACCAATATCTACCAAGGACAACAACATACATCAAGGGAAGGTCAACCATTATTATGGTGAACATTGTTGTAATATGTGGTGTTGCACTTATCGAGTCGCAAAAGTATTTGATTTCACCATAAGCAGGTGATTTTTTGGAATCAGTGGCATAAATGTGTTCACTTGTCTCAAATACTTTGTGCATTTCATTCCAATATCTGTTATTACAAATAATGACATAATATTGTTAGTGGCCCCATTATCAACCAAGCAATTTTGTAGTGTAAAGTCATGATTTTCCAATGATATGTAGAATGGTAACACCTTTACTCTTGGTCTAGCTGGTATATAATTATTTTTTTGTTTAGTGTTTATAATAGCTTCTTCTATCCTCAAACTATATGAACTCGTATTATCCAAAAAAATTAGAATATTTTCTCTTTGTTAAGGTATCTTGACTACCGTCATAAATGGAAAAGTGATATGAAGCTTGGTCAATTTATCAACCACATTATAATTCATATGTGGTGGTTGTTTGGAATGATTTACAACTGGTCGTTGTCTTCTTGGTTCTGGAACATTACTTTTTTCCTTTTCTTTATCTGGATGAACTCTGAGCTTGAACTTGTTTGCTTGATTCCTAGTTTGAACAACATTGTCTTAATCTATATATTCTTATTCTTCGTGTTCATCATAGATTTCAAAAGAAGATGAACTTTCTTCCATTTGTACCGATTCTAATATTTTATTTTGGTCATTCATTGAATCTTGATTAAACTCCTTGTTGTTTTCAATAAAATATTGTTCTTCAATCTCTTCTAGCACAATAACATTTGGATTTGGAACTCGAGGTGCTCTGGGTCTGTGCTCTTCATTTCTTTGATTTCTATCAACTCTATTTCTAAAGTTGTGTTGCAAAGGCCTTGCATATTGATGTTGTGGAACTGTATTATTATCCCTCTTCAAACAAGTTTTTTCATTTTGCTTATGTTGGATTGTTCAATTCAACTGTGTTATCTCTATATACTATAGGGTTCTTTAAGCATCTTCAAGAGCAAGGATATTTGTCACATTCAGGTGTTTTCCTTGAAAAAATCCTCTTCCAATGCCTCTCTTTGATTGCTTTGGATGAATATGGATCCCGAGATGATATAGATAAGCTTGTCATCTATCATTGAACTCTTCCAAGAATAATTTTTGGATCGACATAACTTTCCATCATATTTCATTCCATTTTAGTTGTTTTCCTCATTTCCTCATCTAATGTTGTGATTTGTGCAACCTTTATTGCATAATTAGCATTACATGGAATTGGATTCTTATAAAAACCAAATATAACATGCTCATTTGGAAGTTGATCTTATGGAATTTCATATAGAGTCTTGAAGAAACATAAGTTGAAATCTCTTATCATTTCATTATTTTCAAGGTGTATTTGAGAAAACTAAGTGAGTAAAGTATGATATGCAATGGGATGAGAATATCTAGTCATAAATATATATGGACAACTCTTTACCCTTGTTATATGTACTTATCTCTTGGGTTCCTGATGGTTCTCTCTCCCACCAATTTTCAAAAAGAAGACTCATATCAATAGATACCTTCATGCTAGCTCCCACCACCATCCAACACAAAAATTGACAGTCTTAAAAACCTTGATTACTCGTACCATTCGCATATCCAACCCTCAATTTAAAAAAAATAAAAATACCACCTCACCAAATCCATTTTATCTAATGGTTACTCCCTCTCTCAAATTAAGCATGCCTTTCACTCGACCAATAATCCGAAACCAAAAATTGCCTCCTCCTCCTCCCCACCCCTGGCTCTCATTTCTCTCCTCTACATCCAAGGCATCGTTGATCACATCTTCAAACTATTGGTCAAGAAGAACATCAAAACCATGTTTAAACCCTTCAAAACCATAAAAAAAAACTCTTCAAAACTACTAAACATAAATCTGACCCAATGTTGGGACAAGGGGCTTACCAAATTCCTTTCTCCTGTGGTAAATCTTACATAGGTCAAACTGGAAGATATTTCAAATCTTTTCTAAAATAGCATATAGTTGATACTACCCAAAACCGAACCTTTAAATCAACTATCATTGAACATTGATTTAATTCCAAACGCCTAATTTTTTTCGACCAAACACAAATTTTAGCCTCTACCACTCATTACTCCTCTTGCCTCATTCGAGAAGCTCTTGAAATTGAAAAACACCCTAATAAGTTTAATCGTGAAGATGGCTACAAATTTATCCAATCTTGGAATTTCGTCATTCATCACCTAGACCATCAGGCTTCCTCTAAGTAGATGTCCTTTGCGTTTTTGTTTGAATCCTCTCCCTAGAAATTCTTCTTATTAAAATTTTATTTGTGATCTATTTAATTTTTTTCATTTTTTCTCTCTCTCTTCAATGAAACCCCCCCTTTTTTTCCTAGTGTCTTCTTTTTATCATTAATTTTCTCTTTTTATCAATGCCTCACCTCCTTAATTCAAGCTTTGACTTCTCTCCTTAAACAATTTTTTATTATCTTTTCTCCTAATATCCTCTCAAAAAAGTTTTGTTTAATATTTGTTAATCTGGGAAAAATTACATTTGACTATTTCTTTTCATTTGTTTTAACGATTAATTCATTATTTTACTTTATTTTATTTATTAATTTGGGCAAAATTGTATTTGACTAATTCTTTTAATCTCTTTTAATGGTTAGTTCATGATTTTATTATTTCTTCTCCTCCTTTCATTATCCCTGTTGAACGTTCACCCACACCTCTTCCACTTTAAATACAAACCTCAACATACTATTTTATAATATATTAGCTTGATTGTCCTTGATAATGGGTGGAGTGTCCACTCGAAACGTTGGACGTTTCAAAAAGCTCGCACATAGTTCTATCCAGAAAATACTCTTAATATATATCTTCGATATCATCAAAGGAACCAATTGAATTTGTTGGGAGTGAGAGGTATGAGTCATAGATTGGACCTATTAAATTTTGAAGAAAAACTCTCACCATGGAATCATCATGTTCAATCACATGGATATCATATGGTGAGGAACTTATCCATACAATTTTTAGGATCCATAATCCCATCACCTGTGAAGACAAGAAAAATGCCTTGAGGGAGAGTGGGAAACTGATGTTTCTCTCCCTGTAAGTTAAGGGGACTGGATCTGGGTCTTCTCCTTGAGTTTTTTCATCTATCATTTTCTCTTCTTTCATTATTAGTAATTTCATTTCTTTCCTCTTCTTGGTCGACCATTTTTTCTACACCCTCAACTTCATATGTCAAACCTTGAGTTCTTTTTTCTTCTTATTAATGATCCTTTGTATGATTCCAAATTATTTGTTGGTGTCTCCTTTGTCTTTGAACTTCAGCTGCCTCTTCTTGTTGAGCCAAGACTTGCCAAATATTTTCGAAGTCTTCTCGACTTCTTGTCGTAGATAAAGCCAAGTTGTACAACTAGTTAAGTATGCTTCTTTGGTCTTCCAACATAATCACTATCTGGGGTTGATTAGGATTTTGTTGAGTCATTCAACTCTCCTAATCTGCTAAAGAATCCTTTTGTTTAGATCCCCAATATGGTCACAAAAAATGTTGATCCAAAAGACTGTTTAGGATCTTAAAGCTAACATCATGAGGATAAATCCTCCTGCTTTTTTATAGAGGTGGTAATACTCTTTTAATATTAGACAAATTTATAGAGAATGCTATAAAAGATCAGTATTTTAAAGGAATAAATATTCACACGTAAAAATCCCTGAGAGAGGACTAGGCATATTCATAAACATATATTCACAATAAAGATATAATTCAAGACTGTAAACCATTAAAATAAGAAATATTAAAGGACTCCATTTCCATCATAGCTTAATCAAAGTAGAACACATCATTGGAAAACAATAAGAAATAAGGACCACATTTGTAGAGAACTTAACATGATTTTGCAATTAAAACTCAAAGAGATTTTGATAAAAGCATTCTTGAAATATCATGCTTAAAACTCAAAGTAAGAGAAATCACTAGACGTGTGCCTTGAATAGTTCTCTGGGGAACCTAAAAAATATATACAAATATTTTTAACAAATGTTGTAATATTAGTACAAGTAAATGAATTCGTCCTAAAAGGACTGGGATGGGGCTCTCATGGACCAATAAATAAAGAACAACTTGGAAGAAACAAAGAAGACACAATTAGGAAGTGACCTTTGGTTTTCACAAATCACACAAAAAAAAGGTTGGATGACTGCTAATTGAGAAGAAAGGGAAGTAACAGTCTTAACAGGATGACTACTTGACTTACTGTGATGGAAAAAACCAGACCCTTCATTTTCTTGTTGAAGTCTCTTTTGCAGGCTTCTCAACTAGAGGTTCCCTAACAATAGTAGCTTCTTTTTGCGGATCCAATTCAGTTATTTTGATCAATTCATTCTTTAACCATAGTTCAATGTACTCTCGCATGGGAGAAATTGTTGTTTCATGCTTGATCCTTGCATCGAACGACTCATTTTCAATCTCTTTAAAATCAAAACCTAGTTGGTGAAGTGTATATTCAATGTCTCCATTTTTGTTCACATAATGAGTTAGCCACTTCTCCTCTTCCTATGAATATTCAGTTAGGTCATTAAATTCACTTTCCCATGAAGTTTTAAGGGAATTCAATTGTTCTTCTAATTGATCCCTTGAAAGAAGTATTGAGTCTATTATGAAGTGTGGGCTTTCCAATTATTTGGTTTAGTAAACAATATTGAGGAATAAATCACCTCTTTTTGAATTTATAGTGTCACATTCAATGAGTATTTCTCATAAAAAAATGATCCCCGTTAGCCAACATGCATTTATTTGTTTTAATTAAACTTTAGAAAGAAGATTTTGTTCCCTTCGATGGACATCATTTAAACTTGAAATTTGTTGGGTATGTGTTATATTCTTTGTACGAGTAGTAGTGTCTGAGCGCTTGCGCCGGGCCCGCAGGGGGGTAAGAGGGGCGGAGCCCCCCGCGCGGGGGTTCGGGGGCAGCGCCCCCGAAATTTTTTTTTTGGGCCGACATATTTTCGCCGGTTTCGGGCCGACATATTATCGCCGGGCCGACATATTTCCGGGACGACATATTTTCGAGACCACATGATATTAGGTGGTTTTCGGCACATGGTTTTGCCGATGGTTTTCTATTTCCGGTTAAGGAATTAGGGTTTTGGACTAATCCAGGTCATTGGGTTAGGGTTTTGGATGTCGCTGGCTCCTATATGTATATTGTATTGTAAACAATGTAACACAAAAAGTGTATCAATATAATATATGTTGGTTTTCCCGGTTTAGGTTTCCAGGTGAAAAATCTCTGTGTAATGTTTGTGTTTGCCATTGTATCTTTTCTGTTCTTTTCTGAATATCAGTTTGCAGTAGAAATTGTACAAGGTTAGAATTTACAAAATTTTGGTAGAAAAGATACTGACAACTTTTTTGTAAAAGTGTTCATCATTGTCTAAGTCATTTTGAAGATATTCCTTCAATTTTAAAATCCTTGAAGATAGAGTAGTTGAACTATTTGCTAGTTTCCAAATTTCAAGGATGAAAACAATTCTCTTTTGAATATTATTTCCAATGTACTTTCTAATTGCCTTCAATAGGCTTGAGGTAATTTTTAATCTCAATCTTGACTCTAGTATGTCTTCAATATTGTTAAGTAGTTGTATGGAAGCAATTGGTTCAACAAATAAAGGTCTTCGTAGCAGAGCATTCTCAAGTTCTTTCACTCTTTCCTTCAAGATCAAGTTTTCTTTTTACATTTCATCGATTGGATATTTTAAATCTTCTCTTGTGGCTTCATGGAATTACATAACCTTAGAAGGTTTTAGTCCTTGAACATTAATTTCTGAATTCCATTTTTTAGCAACTTTCTTATTTTTAAATTAAATTTCTCAATTAAAAAATTCTTTAAACTTTTATTGAAGGTTGTGTGATGTAGTGTGAAAAACTCTTCTTCAAACACTACTGGCTCTTGACAAGCAATTTATCCTTCTATTTCTCTATTTTCAATTAATCTCTGCTCAACCAAATCAGGCTTTCCTATTACAACAGCAACCTCCATGTCTTTGAGTTCACATTCTAGTACTTCTTGACCTACCTTTTGAACTAATTCTCCTTTTATCTTTGGACGTACAAGGATTGTATGTGATTTTTTAATAACCCTTTTAGAAGGGTCTTCCTCTCCTCCATTTCCAGAGTGTTGAAATAATGTAACTGCGAAGAGAATTCTTATTATTATTTTGTTATTGGATTAAATCCCCATTGTGGATTAATCATGTCATTATTATTATTGGATTAAATCCCCATTGTGGATTAATCATGTCATTATTATTATTATNTCCAAAATAATCTAATGGATTTATGAGAAAATTTTCCAAGAGATTTGTTCCTGCATTGTTGGCCTTCAAGAAAGCATCAACTTCATAGATTTTAAATTTCATGGTGGGTTCCATAATTCTAAGCATCCTCCTAAAAACTATAGGTTCCAATGAGACTGGTGTCCTTCCCTACAGCTGGATTATTCTTTTCTTGACGTTAAACTTGTTCGTACACTAGAGAACCAATCCTTTAAAGTCATAAAATTTTGGCATACACCCAACCAATGCAATCCCTATTGGAAATATTTTTTTCATTGATGTCAAATACAGGGGGAGGCTACAAATGTCCAAGATAAATACTACAAAATGAAGAGTGTTGAAAATATTGTTTTTGGATTTTTTATGTTTAGTTTGGATGCCCTGTCTTTGAAAGGATTTTTACTCTAAATAACTAGATCAAATGGGAGCATAAGTTATATTGTTGGAAATATTATTCCAATACCTTTCCAACGATATATGGCATTCCCTCTAACTCCTTAGGAATGAGGAGATATGTATTTTTCTGTCAGACAACCCAACCAGAAATTTCAGGTCAATCCAACTAGTTGTTACAAGCCGAACCCAAAAGTGAGAACCAAAACACTATAAATACATGATATATTTGCAAATTTCAAGTGTATCTAAGCAAGAAGATCAATTATTAGGTGTGCGGAAGATATATGAGGTGAAAAAAAGAGATGGAGAGTCTTTTGGGGGTCTAAAGGTGCGCAAGATGATTTTTTGGAGTTTTAAAGGTACACTATGAAGGACTAAGGTCTATCATGCTACAAAGTTCATTGTTTTGAGGTTGTGATGTTGCGGTCTAGAATTGTAGTCTAGGAATGATGCTATGAGGTTTTCTAGGGCATGAATGTTAAATTTGATTGGGGTTTGAAGCTATGTCTAGGGTATGAAGCAAGGATAGGCGTTGGAACTTGAAAGTTAAGGGTATGATTATGTCGTGAAATGAGTGAAGTATGAAGCATGCAGGTGAATTCATAATTACTCTATGTATGAATATCTTATATTGGTGCCTATATAAGTCTTACTTATTTGGTGCTTAGCCGAGAAAATTGGTGTCTCAAGTAGATTGGTGCCTACACAATTTTTTGTTGAGTTGGTGCTCAAATGAGGAGATTGTTGTTTCCGATAGGTTGGTGTCTACATAATATATTGTTGATTTGGTGATAAACTAAGTATATTTGTGTCTCTAGTAGGTTGGTTCCTGCAATATTTGTAACAGTAGGTTGGTGCCTACAAAAATTTATAAAGATAATTTTTTGTGGTTTTCTCCTGCAAGGGTTTCCAAGTAAAACTTTGTGTACCATGATTTGAGTTTGCATGCATTTACTGTTTTGAAGTTAATGAATTATTTATGAATTCTCAATGAAATTAAAAATCATCTTATAATGATTCACCCCCCTCTCAGTATAAGCATAAGTTAAATAATTGGTATCAAAGCAAGTTCCTTCAAAAACATTCTAACCACTGGAAGGTAGATATCGGGATCACACATGGCTAGTCAAGAAGGTTTCTCCACAAATAGGGCTCCATTATTTGATGGAGAAAATTATGAATTTTGGAGTATACATATGCAAACTTATCTAATGGATCTTGGTTTTTATATTTTTCGATCAGTTGTGACTGGGTATACATCCCCATAAAATTCACCAACAGATAACGTCAGGAAGAATGATAGTGAACATAATGCAAAAGCCATGAATTTTATATTGTGTGGTCTATCAAAATCATAATTTGTCAAGGTGATGCATTGTGAATTGACAAAACATATTTGGGACAAACTTCAAAACATCTATGAAGGCAATGATTAGGTGAAGAAGCAAAAGCTCCAAACTCATAGAAGATAGTTCGAGAGTTTGAAAATGAAAGACGAAGAAAATGTTGTAGCCTATTTTCTTCGAGAGGATAAAATTGTCAACACCATCAAAGGACTTGGTGAGAAGGTTGAATAACGAAGAACCAGTGATTTTGAAAAAGGTGTTAAGGTCTCTCCCCTTAATATTTGATGAAAAGGTATCTTCCATTGAAGAAATGAAGGATCTAGAGAGATTGATGATGGATGAGTTGCATGGGATTCTCACTACATATGAGATGAGGACGAAAAAAGAAAAGACAACACTGAAAGAAACAACTTTCACAACATCAAATAAGACAAAATGACACAATTTTTTGTGATTTTTCCAGCCATGAATCAGATAAGAAGCACAATTTGTGAGAAAGATAAAAAGAGAACATAGCAAATACAAAGGTAAGCTACCCTTTAAATTTTTTAATTATGGTATAGTAGGAATTTTTTTTTCTAAATTTCCATATGGAAAAAGGGAAGACAATGATGATGAGGAAAATAATGATAAATAAGAACATAACAATAAAATAAAGCCTTATAGACACAAAAGATGAAAATATACTAACAAGAGTGGTTTTTACTCTAGAGAGGACAGTAGCTCATCTGAAGAAAGTGATGGATATGTTTCTGATATTGACAAAGAAGAATCCATCTTCATATCCATTGATACAAAGTCTATTGATAAATAAAATGAAGACAATTAGAAAGAAAAATAATATTCAAAAGAAGAAGACATTGATGGGGAAGTGAATCTTGAAGCATGACTCGTTAGTGCCTTAGAAGGAATAGACAAACTCGGGGGAAAGAACAAAAAGAAGAAAAAGAAATTGCATAAATATGAAAAGAATGATCATGGTCTTGATGAAACGGAAAAAACAGTTACCATCTTGAAGACTCAACTAGAAGCAACAAAAATGATAGAAGAAGTGGTGAGAAGCCAACTGAAATAAAAGGAAGAAAATTACGAGAATCTAGAAGCTGAAAAAGTTTCCTTAAGAAAGGAACTAGAGAAAACAAATGATTAGTTGAATAGAAGCTTGAAGTTTGGAAAGAGTACTAAAATCTTAGACAATATTCTCAGTTTCCAAAGGTCACCATCCATCAAGACAGGTAGTGGCTACAACAAAAAACAAAATACCCCCGAGGGAGATGCAAGCACTAAGGTCACAAAGACATCATAAAATGAAAATCAAGAAAATGAAGAAAATCCTAATAGCTATGCTAACATTCTCAAATGATCCATCAACAATGAAAGAAACACCGACAAAGGAAATGATGATGAGTAGAAACCTGATTATTTTCACAAGAACAACAAGAATGAGTTCAAAAGATTTGTTCCACCAAGAAGGCCTCTCACAACCTGATATCAAAATATCTTCCTTGGCTATTGTTTTTCTTGCAATAATTTTGGTCATAAAGCAATAGATTGTAGAGATTATACATGAAGTGACCATGTGAGAAATAGAAATAGAGTTCCTTACAAGACCTCAAAGGATGATTATGTGAGCAAAAAAGAGATAATTTATCATGGGTTTGCTAACAAAAATTACAATTCATTTGCTCCTCTACTTGATTATCATACTGAATGTTATAATTGCAATAACTATTGACACATAGAACATGACTGTAGAAGAAACATAATAAAGTCTCCTAAAGAAAACATGGAAGAAGATGTTCTTACCAAGAATAGAGAAGAATACACAAGGGTGTGGAAAATGAGGCAAAAAGAATCAAAGAAGGAAGAATGTCGAATTGCAATGTATGCTCAAGACAAAGGAAGTCAATGGTAAAGTGATAGTGGATGTTCAAAACACATGACAGGGGATTAGAAAAAATTTCTCATTCTAAAGGAAGAAAAAGGAGGCAACATTACCTTTAAGGATAATACTTCTGCAAGGATAGTTGGAAAAGGTAACGTTAGTATTGATAATGGAAAGACTAAAATGATATGAAAATGAGAGGTTTTACTGACAAACTTTGTGAGTTAAGTTTATGTACTTTATGCACCGGAACGATAAGAATGTGAAACACATAAACTTTACAAGTTGTTGCGGAATAACAATTATGAAGTGCAGAATTTAAAGAAGAATATAAATTGCATAATAAGGAGAATAGCAACATAAATAAACAAGAGAGAAATATACACGATTGTTAACGGAGTTCACCCAATGATGGCTACGTCTCCAGGTCCCGCTTCCAGTGGTGACCTCTTTATTGCTCTCTCCAAATTTTCATTACATCAATAAGAAGCTTGCAATCTGCTGCAAAAGCTCTCTAATTTGTTACATACATGATCTCCATAAACAAATTTGTTCTACTCTCAAATAGACTCAATAACCCTTAAAAAAAACTCCACCTCCTTTCAATGGAAAAATCTCCTTGCTTAAATAAAAAAAAAGGTCATAACTAAATAACTAAATTGGGACTAAATCCACTTTTATGGGATAGAATTTGGGACTGAATTTGGAACAAGGTCCACTTTTATGAGATAAAATCCACTTTAAGTGAGTAATATCCGAACTATATCCCAAAATATCCTTAAATAATCCCAATTCCACTTTAGTGAGATTTGACCCATTTTAAATGGCATAAAATACATTGATATATAGTTTATTAAAACCATATCATAACAACCCAAAATATGGTTTAATATTTCCTTGAATTTCATGGGATTCGATGCCTTTTAATAGGGATATGGCATAAAGTATAGGATTTGGAATTTAAATATGGTTTGTAAAAAAAACCATAAGATATGGTCTTCGACCCACCCTTGGGCATATATTTGTGGCATGTATCGTGCTCTTTGAAATATGATTGACATAAGTTTTAAACATATGTCATATATATTTCCATTGGGTCATTATAATAATGCATCGAGCCATATAACAAATACGCATGGTAAATAGGTATATCATGGGATGGGCTTAACAAGTCACAATCCCACCCACTTGGTTAGTGTAGATCCTTAAGACTTAGCATTCGAGGAGGTGCATGGAGCCATATAACAAATACACATGGTAAATAGGTATATCATGGGATGGGCTTAACAAGTCACAATCCCGCCCACTTGGTTAGTGTAGATCCTTAAGACTGAGCATTTGAGTATCGACTTTTCTGGTAGACAGTTGAAACAAATTATGAACCTACGATCTATTTGAACTAATTTATGATGCCACGTGGTATCATTGGATTGGGCCACTTGTCACCATCTCATTAGCTCGAGCCACATCACCTGCACAGTCAGATCGTACCACCACTGCCACGTGTCTTTTTGTGCCACTGCCACATATCATGCCTATGCTGCCACGTGTCATCTTCAGGAGTTTCCACCTCACCTTTGACTGTTGACGTTTTCCCTGTTTGGAAAAAACTTCAGACTACGATAACTTTCGCATACGAACTCAAATTTTCGATCCGTTTACACCACTGGAAATCTTGCGAGGAGCACTTTGTGATGGTGTAGTTTTCTTGAACATTGGAGAACTTTGATTTTTGAGCATTTCAAGATCCTCCTGGATCATAAAACATAGAATGTAGTGTATGTTGAAGGGCTAAAACACAATCTTCTAAGTCTCAATCAAATGTGTGATCAAGGTTACAACCTCACATTTCATTCTAAAGGATGTGATATAAGGAAAACATGTTCAAGAAGATTTGTGACAGATGCAAACAAAACCCTGAGCAATGTATACGTTCTCGATGAGGTAAAAGGAGAAAAACATTGTATGGGAGCGATATCCCTTTCATATCGTTAGTAAAGGGAAGAACGATCTTTGGGGGGGGACCTTTTTCCATTGATTTTAAAGGGGGAGAGGTTGTAGATAGAGGAAGAATTGCAGACATGAGGAAAATTGAAGACAATGGGAGTATCAAAATTGAATAAGGGTTGCCATCAATGACAAAGGGAGAGATTGTTGGAAACATTGTTGTTATTGATTTCAAATATGAGGGGAGGCTACAAATGTCCAAGATAAATATTGCAATATGGATATTGTTGGAAATATCACTTTTGGATTTTTGATGGTCAGTTTGGATACCCTATATTTTAAGGAATTTTTACTCTAAATACCTAGCTCAAGTGGGAGCATGGGTTATATGGTTGAAAATATTATTTTGATACCTTTCCAACATTATATGGAATTCCCTTTAACTCCTTAGGAATGAGGAGATATGAATTTTTCTATTAGAAAACCCAGCCATAAATTCCAATCTAGCCTAACCAGTATTTACGTGCCAACCCTAAAAGTCAACATAGAAACACTATTAATACATGATAGATGTGCACATTTGAAGTGTATCTAAGAAATAAGATCAAGTCTGGGGTGTGTAGAAGAGATATGGGGCGCGCAAGAGGAGTTGATGAGTATTTTTGGGGTGTAAAGGTGTACAAGAGGAGTTTTTGGGGTTTTGAGTGTGCACTATGAAGGAATGAGGTCTATGGTGTTACAAAGTGCGTAGTTTTGAGGTTGTGATGTCGCGGTCTGGAATTATATTCTAGGAATGATGCTATGAGGTTAGATAGAGCATGAAGGCTAAATCTGACTAGGGTTTGAAGATATGTCTAGGGTATAAAGCAAGGAGAGGCATTGGAACATGAAATTTAAGGGTATGATGATGTTGTGAATTGCATGAAGTATGAAGCATGCGGGTGAATTCAAAATTACTCTGTGTATGAAGATATTAGATTACATGTCTGACTAAATTGGTACTTAATTGAGAAGATTGGTGTCTCATGTATGTTGGTGCTCAGTTGGGGAGATTGGTGTCTCCACTAGGTTGGTGCCTACGTAATATATTGTTGAGTTGGTGATCAACTAAGAATATTGGTGTCTCTAGTAGGTTGGTGCCTACAATATTTGGAATATTAGGTTGGTGCTTACAATATTTGTAATATTAGGTTGGTGCCTACATATATTTATAAAGATAATTTTTTATGGTTTTCTCCCGCAAGGGTTTCCAAATTAAACTCTATTTACCATGATTTGAGTTTACATGCATTTATTGTTTTAAAGATAATGAATGATTGATTAATGCTCAATTAAAGTAAAAAGTATCTTATATGGATTCACCCATGCCCTCAGTATAAGCATAAGTTCAACAATATCGGACGTCCAAACCTTGTTTGAAATCCTTTCTCGAGGTGAAAGCATCAAATACCACTTGAATACTTCAAACCATTGGAATGCATAGTCTTCTTGTCCCATTGTGTTGACAATATCTCCAAAAAATGGTTCTTTTTTCTTAATCGACATACTTGGAAAATATCAATTTGAGTGAAAAAGTGGTGGTTCTATCGAAGTAAAAATTTTACAACAAGAATTTAGTATCTTATAAAATTCTCCACATATTGACTTGATATCACATGCCATAACACTTAGTTCGAAATTTTTAATTACATGATTTGATTTGGATTTAAGGTATGGGTTTTACAAAAATCACATCATTTAATAACAATATTAATTCAAACATGTTTCAGTTGACATGGTGATAGGATCATAAATGTTCTTAGGGAGTGTGACTATGTATCGGGATGAATGAAAAATGAGATGGAAGTGCAAAGTGAGTAATGTGAGGGTTGTTTTGGTGATAGTGTGGGTTTGCTATTTGTGGGATGTGAGATGAAAGGGGAGGTGAGGGGGAAACTCCCGCATCTGTAATCAAGAAATAAACTAAGTATTATAATAATACATTTGGTGTGATGCAAAAGTCTGAGGGTCATTTTGGAGTGGTTGGAAGTGCGGGTTGCGGGTCTGCGAACCTTTTGGGAGAGTTCTTACTTCTGTAACAGGGATCCCACAAACAAAGAATTGGATAAGTGTAAGAAATGTGAAGAAAGAGTAATACAAAGTAGAAAAAATGACTAAGTGTTGATAATGAGGACTTGTGGTTTTGCGAGACTTTGGACTCGTGATGACTATGGGTGGTGTTTCCCACAACCCACATTTTGGAAAAAATGACTAAGTGTGAGATATATAAAAGAGAAATTATGACCAAAAGACTCAAACTTTTACCAATGAATGTTGATCAACATTCAACTCCAATTGTGGGATAATAACCCCCTGCAAGTTGTTGAGAATCTAAAGAGCCTTTTCCATTGGGCAATGGAGTCAAAATAAAAATAAGGAAAAATGGAAAGAAAGAAAAAGGAAACAAAAGGAAAGATAATATGGAGGAACTATATGCAGAGAGGAAAAAGAAATAGGTAAAGTTTTATGTATAAAAGGGGAGAATATGACATTATAAAAAGAAATTCTTGAGGTATTTACCATTCACGGACAATGTTTGAATTGTTCCATTCATATCTTTTAGAAAGTAAGAATTGAAAGAAAAAACCTTTTTAATTTGATATGGCTGAATCCAGAGAGCTTTGAACTTAGTATGAAAATATGGCTTCTCCTTTTCTTTGTTCTAGAGTAAATCCAATTGATCTTTTTGGAAATATTTAGTAGTAGTACTACAATCAAAATGCATTTTAATTATTTCTTGTATTTTGCTCATAATTGTCAATACTTGTAATCTTTGTTCTTCTAGCTGCATTAATTGATTATATCACATTTGAAGAGGGGAGTCTTCTTCCATGTATCTAGTTTTTGTAACAATGGGTAGTGCATTTGGTTCCAAATGTATAGGCATTCTCACTTCCTTTTCATATACCAAATTATAAGGTGATTGTCTGGTGCTTCCTTTTGGAGTAAGTTGACTTTCCCAAAGAGAATTTACAAGCATTTTATGCCAATTTATTGTATTTGCTATAGTTATCTTTTGGGGGACTTGTAATAGTGTCGTATTAGTTGATTTAGCCAAGCCATTTCCTTGAGGATAATAATTGGATGATTGTCCCATTAGAATACCATATTCTCCACAGAATTTTGTGAATTTAGACTTGATGAAAATTGAGCCATTGTCTATTATGAACTTCTCAAGAACACCAAATCTAGAAAGAAAATTATCATTCAAGAATATGAAAAGTTGCTCTAAATAAACAATATTCAAATCTACAACATCTTGCCACTTTGTAAAATAATCAGTGGCAGTGAGAATGTATGAATTCCCTTTACTAGATTTTGGATTGATTGGACCAATAATATTCAGAACCCACTGTGTGAATGGTTCTTCTATTGATATGAACTTCATACTACTCTTTTCATTTTTCCATAATTGTTTTTGGCATGGAAGACATGTTTTTATCATTAAATAGTTCTCCTTGAACATAGTTGGCCAATAATAACCAACTCTGATAATTTTATGTGTAGTCACCACAGGTGCAATGTGTTATTCACAATCTCCCTCATGGAATTCTTGTAATGTTTGTTGGGATTTTGAATGGTACATACATATTAGTAGAATTCCATCAAGATTTCTTCGAAACAAAATTTCATAAACTAGCACATATTGATTGGTCTTCATTTTTAGAGCTCTCCTTTATTTAGAGGACATTCCGACAAGAAACTATTCAAATTTTAGGTAAAGGATAATATCCTTATACCATTCAGACCTTGGTATGGACACAACTTGCATGGTAGTATCATCTATATGAGGAGAATTTATATTGACAACTTCAATACCAATCATCTTCTTGCATAACCCTTGTTCTTTGATGACTTTGAGAGGTTTAATTTCCATATCATATTCTTGAAGTTTAGCCATATTGTTTTCCCATATCTCTTCTCTGAATTGTTGATTTAGAAACATTTTGATAGGAGAATGTGATACATAAGAAATAATATGAGTTGATAAAATATAGGTTCTAAAATGAGCAATTTCTTTGACCAAAGAAAATTATTGTTTTTATTTGGTGGAGTATTTCATTTCATAATCATGCAAGGTTTTACTCATGAAGGAAATTGGAAGCTCTTCATCCTTTGAATTATTTTGAGAAAGTATAGAAGCAATAGTCTCTTCTGAGGCGAATGAATACAATATGAAGTCCTCATCAAAATCATGACTAACAAGAATAAGAGCAATGGTAATTGCATATGTGATATTTGTAAAGTAATTTTGAGTCTCTTTAGTCCATTCAATTTTTTTATCTTTCCTTAATAGCTTGTTGATTGGTTTTACAATTGTGGCATAGTTGGGAACAAATCTTCGCAAAATAATTATCTTTCCAAAGAAATATTGTATCCCTTTTCAAGATGTAGGAGGATTTAAATCATTTATTGCTTTAATTATTTATCAATATAAATGCTTTTTTTACTTACAATATGGCCAAGAAACTTCCCTTTTGATACTGCAAATAAACATTTCTTTGGATTGAGAGATATGTCATACTTCATGCATCTTTGAAAAACATGCATGAGGTGTTTCATGTGTCATTCTATCAACTTTGAATGAGGATTTAGGTCATCATAATAGTCTGCCATGAATTTTCCAATCAAATCATTAAAGGCATGGTACATAGCTCTCTAAAATGTAGCTCCAACATTTTTCAATCCAAAAGGCATGTAGACATATGCATAGGTTTCCCATGGTGTGACAAAGGCAGTTTTTGGTCTATCTTCTTCAACAACAAGTACTTGATTGTATCCATAAAACCAATCTAACACAGACATTAATGCAAAACCAGTAACGTGTTGCAACAACATCTCCATGTTTTAAAGGGGGTAATAGCACTTGCTCAATTTAGATCTCAAAAATATACACAAATCCATATTTCACCATTAATTTGTTTTACAACCATAAGATTTGAAATCCAATTTCAGTGTTTGATTGAGAAAATCATGCCATCCTTTTTCAACTTTTCAAGTTATAATTTTACCAAAGGCTTCAAATTTGGATTGATTATTCTTAATTTTTTCCTAAAAGGCCTTGTTCCTTCCTTGACTAGTATACAATGCAACAAAATACATTTAATTTGATGTATTATATACCTAGTGTTTATGCCTAGAGGTAGGTCTTGGGATTAAAAAAAAAAGGATGCCATTGTATTTTGTGCATGTTAGTGGGAACCCTTGTTACATAATGGAGAGATAAATCTAACTCTAGTACCATGTCTAAAATATAATAATTTTTTCTTGGTTACCAAAAACTTGCAAGGTTCATCTTATTACTAAGACTCATGATAAAATATAGAGCACAAGAAAGACAAGAGACAAAAGGTTTAGTGGAAAAGGCCTCAAGCCATAATCTCTCACTTTGTATTCATTTCAATAATACAAATATATAATAAAAGAATGAAACCACCTTAATATCTCTCACATTGATACTTCATCAGAAGATAAGGTAGGAAGAGACAAAGTAGGAGTCTAGAAACACACTCAGAATAAAAACTATATCCTTAAATGTGAAATAAATAGATGGTATATTAGGACTTCATGATTGTATAAGAGTCAGAGGATATCATCCCCCCCTCAATAATAATTCCAAACAATAATACCACCAAAGAAACATAAATTGGTATCATCTCCAGCTCTTCATGTTGAAACTCTTGAGTTGAGCCTCAATGAAGAACTACCTGAAAACCTCTCAAATTTGGATGCTGAAAACTTTGGAAAATTTCATTATGTAATCATGTGAGAGAGAATGCATGTAATTTGTTCATTGATGTGAAATCCAATATGATGAGGAAGACACAAGATAAATGAATCAGTTGTGATTCTAACACATCCCTAAAAATGCTTGACAACTCATTCAAATGCCAAGGTTTAATGCAAAAGGATCCAACTATCCTCTTCTAGGTCAAATGACCATCTAGGTGAACAAAATGTCCACGATATTGCTCTCGAAATCAACATCACAATCATGTATCATGTGTATGATTCAATTTCAATTCATTGAACCACAATTCTACCAAACTCTGCCATCTACATATTACACTTGTCCATCTAGAAAATTTGATTCCAATCTGGCATTTTTTATTTTTATTTTTATTTTTATTGTCGAAATTTTCAGTCTAACAACCATGTTCAATTCCCCCCTTTGTCAACTGAAAGGAGAGACCACAAGTGGTTTTTGGTTGACTATGAACCATCTTCACTAGATTTGTGCACTCCTCTCTTTTAAGTTATAGGATAGTTTCATCATTGTACTCCCCCTTTGAGGCTAAAGAGAGTACCATACTCAATTCACTATCTGTTGAAATACACATCTTTACTTGAGATTGAATTCTTCAGTAAGAATGTTATATATTCTTGGCTTTTGATGACCATTACCAAGGATCAAGCCAACCATAATGTACTTTCAATCTTGCAAATTTCTTCAATGTTGAACATCTATTTGATGAATGATTTGACTTGCTATAATTCTAACAAGGATGGAGATCAAAAAATTGATTCTATATGCGACCAACTTGATTACAATGTTATAGTTGAGACACTTGTTATGATGCTTGGTTGATAATTGATGGTTGAGATACATCGTTGTGGCACTTGGTTCATGGTAGAGGCATATCATGAGTGATATGACACTTGTTTTAGGCACATGGTTGGCACATGTTCTTGGCATATGGTTGATACACTCCAATGATGATATCTTATGGTATATTGTATGGTATTGATGTACATGGTTGATGTACATGGGTGTTGTGCATGGTTGGCACACATTATGGTACATTATGTACATGGTTTATGTTTTGTTCATGATTCTCTATTCATTATTGACATATATTTTGCTTCATAATGTGTAACATACCCAACCACCCACAAGCTGGGCTACGCCACTTAATCCGACTACAACACACTTAACCACCCGCAGGAGAGATACGTTGCAGTCTAGCGACTCACTTCACAGTGACTTATCTCAATTCAAATCACTTCTAAGTTAATTAAGAGAAATTAAAAACACATGTGGAAATAAAGATTCATGCCACAACATAAATTAATTCATGCACAGTCATAGCCAGCAAGCATGCATATTCTAAATATTAAATTCAAAGTTAAATAAATACACAACGGAATAAATCATACACAGGTAAATAACCATAACAGAGAGAACTTATCTTTTTTGAAAACAAGACACCAACTGGCTGCAGACCAAGGATGTTCCACCCAACCGTAGACATTGTTGTTCCAAGTCTCAGCAATAGTGTCATCCCCGAGTCGGGGCTATGAGTCCACAAGGATGGATTCCAGGTTGTCACTCGGGCTTCCCAAGCCGGTCAACCCTTTGGCTCTCACATTCCTTTCAACACTCGCAACAATCCAAAGTACACAAAATCTCTTCTACCCAGTTTGCACAACCGAAGAGAATGGACCCCCTTTTTTTCCATGCAGTCCCTCAGGTTGTCCATCTCTTCCAGGGCTCCAGTTCTTCTAGTTCTGAATCTCCCTGCTAGGACTCTCAAGACTATTAGTTGTGAGTTAACTGAAACACGGGTCAAGGCATCACAAACATGTAGGCACCAAATCTTGGTTGGAATACACCAATAGTCTATACAGCTAACGACTATGGATTTTCTTAGAAATTTGGTTCCCTTCCCCAAACAACTCTCGAATCAGATGGGACGAGTAAGTGAAGGGATGAGTGGAGTGAAATCCCAACGAAAGGTGTGAACAACAAGCAATTAAGTGAATGAGTGAAGAAGAAGAAACCAGCAGAAAGAACCCCCACCCCAGACCAAAGATGGGTTTATGTAATTCTTAGAATCAAGGAACCACTTGGCCTTCCTCCCAAGAAGCTCACGTAACGTTTATTCTCCATTAAACAAAATGGGTAAATAAAATATAAAATAAATACTTATCCCCTTAATCCCCCTCTCTTGTGGAATCATAGCCCCCTATAACTCTTGTCCTTGTCAGTCTAGCAGCCAGCGATGTCTTTTATATTAATAATGATCAAAACATTACATTTCCTAGGCACATTGGCCTCTTACTAATTGTTTAGGCACTCTATCCTTTCATAACTTAACAAAATACAATATTTAATATGGGGTTAAAAACCCGGGTATTACATTTCCCTCCACCTTATTTTGGCATTGTCTTTAGTGCATATGCAAAACAAGAATCAAAATTCCAAAAAAAATAAAAAATTTGTGGGTACTTTGCACACATGGAATCTTCATGCTCCCAAGTAGCATCCTCGAGACCGTAGCAAGTCCACTGGACTTTTACCATCTCTATGACTCAGTTCCAGAGCATTTTGACTTTTATGTCCACTACTCGCATCGGCTGGACCTGAAAGCCTTCCTTTGCCTCTACCTGAATCAGACTCCAATCAATAACATGGTTAGGATCATGTACATATTTTTTCAGCAAAGAGACATGAAACACATTATGCACATTCATGGAAGCAGGCAATGCAAGCATGTATGCAATTGGCCCTATTATGTCTAATATCTCAAATGGACCACATAGTCTGGCTGCCAGCTTTGAACAACTACCCAACTTCAAAGATCTCTTCTTGAACTTCACTTTTAAAAGCACATGCTCCCCCACTTTAAATTCTCTAGTTATCATGTTCTTATCTACATAAAATTTATGTCTATCTTGAGCCGCCTTTAAATTCTTTTTAATTCTAACCATTTGGTCTTCCATTTCCTTGAGCAATTATGGCCCAAGTACCATTCTATGTGTTGGGTTGTCCCAACTCACTGGATTATTGCATTTCCTTCCATACAACGCTTCAAATGGGATCATTTTCAATGAATCTTGATACCCATTATTATAGGCAAACTCAACCAAGTGCAAGTACTCTTCCCACTTGGATGGCTTATCCATCACATACATCTTCAACATGTCTTAAATTACTTGGTTGACTCTCTATGTCTTCCCATGTGACTCTGGATGGTATGCTATGATAAAGTTCATATTTGTACCAAATCCTTTAAACAACCCCCTCTAGAAATTTGAAGTAAACTTTGTATCTCTGTCTGAGACAATTGCCTTAGGTATCCCATGCAACCTAGCAATCTCTTTCACGTAAATTTATGCAATATTAGTTGTTGTATGAGTTGTTTTTACAGGAATAAAATGAGCAGCCTTTGTTAATTTGTCAACCACTACCACGATAGAATCATGTTGTCTTGTTGTTCTGAGAATTTTTTTTATAAAGTCAATGGTTACCACCTCACATTTCTTCTCTGGAATTGGTAAGGGATGTAGAAAACCCGTTGGGTGCATATGCTCAGACTTCACTCTCTGGAATTCCATACATTTGGCAATGTAATCAACAACATCATTTTTCATTCTCAGACAAAATAATTGGCTTCTTACTACTGCAATTGTTTTCTGGTAACCAGGATGTCCAGCATATGGAACATTATGCATTTCTTTTAATACCAAATTCTTGAGTTCTCCAGAACTAGGAACATAAATTATATTTTTATGCATAAGTAATCCATATCCCTTCATCTCATATTCTTTCATTTTTTGTTGTACATCTTCTTGCTGTAAGCTTTCTTTTACTTGTAGGTAATGCTGATATGTGACAACAACATCTAAAATTATGCTCTTTAAATCTAATTGATGCATGCTAACAGTTGTAGCATGCATGAGATGTACTATTCTATTGATTGCATCAACAACCTTCTTTTATTTTCCTTTGATATGCTTGATATCAAAATCGTGTTCACTTAAAAATTCCAGCCATCTTGTTTGCCTAGCATTAAAAGTTGGTTGTTCAAAAAGATACTTTAGACCATTGTGGTATGTTCTTAATTCAAATCTCTTTCTCGTGAGATAATTCCTCCACATCTTCAAAACGTGAACAATAGAAGCAAGTTCCAATTCATGTGTGGCATAGTTCCTCCAATGTTCTTTAAGATTTCTGGACTCACAAGCAATGACATGTCCAATTTGAGTGAGGACTCCACCAAGTCCTTCCTTGCATGCATTTGTACATACCACAAAAATTTCATTTGGGTCGGCAATCTTTAAAATAGGCACACTAGTAAGTAATTCTTTCAACAAATTAAATTTCTCCTCACACCCATATGTCCATTCGAATTTAATTCCCTTCTTTTGCAGAGAAGTGATGTGATGAACAATCTTAGAGAACCATGCTATAAACCTTTTGTAGTAACTAGCTAATCCCATCAAATATATTACTTCTAAAACATTCTTGGGTGTTTGCCATCGTCTAATGGCTTCAATATTCTCTAGATCTACTACTATACCTTGATCTGAAATAATGTATCCCAAGTAATGGATCTGTTCTTGGTAAAAGTAACACTTACTCAACTTGGCATACAACTGATGTTCTCTCAGCACTTGCAATACTATTCTTAGGTGATGTTCATGTTCTTCTTCATACTTAGAATAGACAAGTATGTCCTTCAGGAATACTATGACAAATTTATCCAAATAATTTCTGAATGTACCATTCATTAAGCACATAAAGACAGTTGGTGCATTGGTTAGTCCAAATGGCACCACTACAAATCATAATGTCCATACCTAGTTCTAAAGGTTGTCTTATTGATGTCTTCTTCCTTGATTCTTACCTGATGGTATCCTGATCTCAAGTCTATCTTTGAAAATATATTTTCCCCTCTTAGTTGATTAAAGAGGTCATCAATTTTGGGTATAGGGTACTTGTTCTTTACAGTGGAATTATTCAGTTGTCGAAAATCAATACACAGTCTCAAATTTCCATCCTTCTTTTTGACAAAGAGTACTAGTGCTCCCCAAGGTGAGACACTTGTACGTATGTATCATTTCTTCAACAATTCTTCCAACTACATTTGTAATTATTTCAACTCTGGTGTACTCATTCTGTAAGTTGTTTTTGACACCGAGGCAACTCTTGGCACTAAATAAATAGAGAAATGTATCTCCCTTTTTGGTGGAAACACTAGTATTTCTTAGAATACATCCCCAAATTCTTGTAGTACCGAAAAATATTCAAGGCTTGACCCCTTTGTCTTTTCTGACTCCTCCACATGGGTTGCATACAATTGACATTCTTTTCTGAAACATATCTTCAGTTGTAAGGCTGAAATCTCTCTTATAGAGATGGGTCCTAGAACTCCTCCCACGGTGCTTTGTTTTCCATCTCCATCAAGACATGTAAATGTCTTGCTATGACAATCTAGCACATCATGATGCTTTTCCAACCAATCCATTCCAATTAGAATATCATAAGATCCCAATGGTATAATATTCAGATCAACACTGGTATTCACACCATTAAGACTTATAGAACAACCTCTGACCATATCATGGATTCTCCTTTTGGTTCTAGTGGCTAGTTGAACCAAACTTGATCTTCCAATCTTACTTTTCTCCAAATGTAATCTATCCACTATTTTAGGATCAATGTAACAATGACTTTCTCTTGAATCAATCAAAATAGCAACATGTTGATTAATGATCTTACCTTCCACCTCGATCATATTGGATTGGTACTCTGCTTGTCGATCATCTAAAGTTGCATAAATCCTTTGCATGTATTCTACTATTGTAGCCTCTTGGATGTTGTGCATGGTCTTCACTTTGTCCTTTCTATGAGAGAAATCCTTATACAGATGATCTTCTTTGCATCCCCAACATTGGATTGGTGGTCTTCCCTTTTTTCCCAAGGAGTCCTCTTTCTTGGATTCATCCTTATCATACTGGTCTTAATGATTTTTATTAGTTTCATTTATGTTGAAAGGAGGTCTGAATCCCTTCTTCCTTTGATCATACTTCTCCTTCTTCTTATCCTTCGAAGACTTCTGCATGGATTATTCTCCCTTGCCTTGCTCATATAGGTATTTAGCCTTCCTGATGGTCTCAGTCAAGATCTTGGGTTCATCATACTGAATCTTTTCTTTATAAAATAAAGTCAACCCACTTAAAAACCTTTGTATTTTCACCTTATCATCTTTTATAAACCCCACATACTTTAACAACCCCAAGAACTTCTTCTCATACTCTTCTATGTTTGCGCTTCCCGGCCTAAGTTCAAAGAAATCCTGCATTTTATTGTCATAGAAGTGCTCCAAGAGGTACTCCTTTGAAAATAATTCTTGAATTGCTTCCAAGTGATCTTATTCTCATTAATATTCTCAACATTCTTCAGCTAGTCGCACCACATTGCAGATTTCCCATGTAAATGGTAGGTGGAAATTATGGCTTCTAGGTTTGATGAATAGTTATGCAATTAAAAATATCTCCTGAGTCCAAACTGTTGAAATAATGTAACTGCGAAGAGCATTCTTATTATTTTGTTATTGGATTAAATCCCCATTGTGGATTAATTATGTCATTATTATTATTTTTATTATTAGATTAATCCCCATTGAGGATTAATCAAGTCGGTAATTGTAT
>ML800463.1:40168-57632 GCA_009831015.1 Picea engelmannii | reverse complement strand
CTGGGTTTTCTTCCCCTAGAGGGTTTCCCAGGATAAATGTTGTGTCTATTGTGGATGTGTATTTCTCAGTGATCTTGTTCTTATTATGCTCTTATCTTATGAAATGCAAAGAACTATAATAATAGCATAAACATTAACACAAACAACTATGCCTCAACATCATCTTCCCTTTCCCTTTCACCATCAAAGGATGGTAGCTTAAGCTTCCTCAACTTTCCTTGAAAACTGTCCACTTCATGCCTTCTTCTTTGGTGCTTAATAGGAGACACCTATAGACTACTTATGGAATCTTCAGATTCATAAGAATTTCTTGTTGAATAAGGAGGTGAGTGGTTTCTATGATTTATGCTAACACTTCTTGAATAACCAGCTTTCTTGTGGTTATCTCTTTTTTCATAATACCTACCTTCTTCCTCTTGTTTTGAGTTTGATCCCCTCTTTGTTTGCCTCTGCAACTGATTTAAGCTCTGCATCACTTGAGAATTTATCTGATTTTGTTCTCTTATCATCCCCTCATTGTCTTCTTTGTAACTCTATATTTCTAGTTTCAAGCTTCTCACAATCTCTATCAGGGTTTCTTTCTCCCCTCTGCCCTTGTGTCCGTTGGATTCTGTCTCTGCATTACCAACACTGATATTTGGACCTGTGGCCTCTTTATCATGGTTGTAATATGCTTCTCCATATTCCATTGCTTGAATGTATTCTTACCCTGGACTAATAAGCTTACACCCCCTTAACCACGGCTCAAAACCGCGAGCTTAATCCTTCCTTAGCGCTTAGGTGACCACGAATCAAAACCATAGTCTTAATCCTTCCTTAGCACCTCGCTTCGTTTTCTTCCACGCGAGATCTTGCACAAACAACATAACCGAGGGTTGGGTTACCTCCAAGACCCTTTTTACCTTATCATGAGACTGGCGTTGGGACCAAGTCCTCTGGACTTCATCCTTCAATTGTTCTCCATTATCAAGTTCCATTTTTTCCCGGAGCTACACTTCGCCAAAGTCTTCACTAACTCCACCAGAAAAAATTGGACGGTTGAGAACTGATCTCCCGTTGAATGGACGGCCCCTCCCCCAGCTGGAGGCTTCAATGGAATTCAACGGTTATGACTTAATCAAACGTTGACATGGATGACTCTCCGCCAATTCAGAAATTCAATGCTTCGGGGCTACGGGAAATTTAGTTCTTGTGTCTCTCAATTCCCTCGGAGTGACAATCCTCTGAAGTACTTACCCAACTCCTCCTTCTTGATCCTAAAGTCAAGAGAGGTCCCGAAGGGGATCTCCGATCGATGGTTTTCGTGCCTTCGCGACTTCAGGCTTCGACACTTCTCACTGATAGAAAATTGGACACCCCTGAAGTCACATACTCTTGGAGATGACACGACACGCTGACGTCACCCAGGGTGACATGGACCTGTGTCACGTGTCACTAAAAAATGGACAGTTCAGGGTCCAAAAGGTGTTGAATCTGGGTGACACGTGTCCACACACGACCCCCTTCCATGTGGCACAAGCCACGTCATCAACCACACAGACGATCCCCAATCACAACTCTAGATCTGAGGACCCGTGTGACTTCACGATTTTACACCTGCATGAATTTGACACTTCGGGGCTTCGACGCTCCGGGTTTTTCTCTACAAATTACTTCGTATTCGCCGGAGTGGTGAAGTTCTGAAGCCTAAACTTTTCTACCCTTCTACCGCGACTATATATGATGGCTCGCAACACTCCCAAAGTCCTCCCCTCAATCTAACGATCGAAGAGGATTCTGGGACTTCGATGCTCCGGTGCTCCGGGACTTCATTCAAGACAAGAAAAAGTATAGGACAGGGTAGCGTGTCCTAGGTGCCAGCTCATCTCAGATCAAGCATTCTAGGGCTATGCAAAACATAGAAGGGTCGAGGTCCCGAGGACCGATGTCCCAAAATAATGTCAAACGATGGAACCAAACCAATGATCGACAAACAAGTGTCATCATCCTATTGGGTGGGATCTGAGTACATTTATGACGTGTATACCATGTCATTCCACATGGGAGCTCCATGTGTCACGTGTTGATCGTCCCACGTGTCAAACTAAATTTGGCATAACTAAGAGGTTGTTCACGAGGAAAATGAGTGCCACATTTCATGAGGTGATGGTGACCATGTGTCGTGCCACGGTTAAGACAGGTGACATTATGTGATAGGGCCGTGTGTGTGAGGTGTCATCTTAGCACCATATTGGGCCTTTTGGGGCCATGTGAAATGTGAATGATTGATGTCCCAATGTCTTGATGTGTCAATGTCTCGGTGGACAGGTGTCAACACCTGGTTAAATCGAGTCTCAGGAGAATGAGGGGCAAGTGTTGGGCACATGGAAGGTCGGGTCCCAATAAGCCAAGAACCCAGTGGATTGGGTGGCAGGTGCCACGCCAGCGTCTATGCCAACGACCATGTTTGTGCTAGAGGTAAACATGTTATGACACCTCAGTTCCATTTCGGATGACATAGGTGACGTGGAGCCACGTGGGTGCCACATGGCAATAAAGAGTCCAATAAAGGCCCTAAATCTTTAAGAGGCCATAACTTTCGATCTAGAGCTTGGTTTTGAGCAAACTTATAGTCGTTGGAAATCTCTTGACGAGCATGAGACGATGGTGTCCTCAAGAAGAGGCTTGAATATGGTTGAGGAAAAGTGAAATTTTAATACCCCATCCCTTAGAAAGGCATTTGAGGGGTTGGATTTCTTACATGACACTCACAAAACTAAAAGCACGCTTGCAGAAATAATAACATAGTTGCACATATGGAATGATAAGCCTTTCCAAAGGGTCAAATGTTGATACTCTGATCACAATTGTGTTACACTCATTCGTGAATTGTAATGCTATCAAAACACTTAGGAAACTAGTATTCTAGTAAAAGCTTTGATTCAACACTTGTTACACTATCTTAATCTATGTCAATCTATATAACATAAATTGCATGGAATGGAAAATATTACTAACAACCTATAAATCCAATTATCTATAAATCAAAATGCTCACAACAACTACATAAGACAAGAAAAATATTGAATAAGAACTTGAGAATGAATAATTAATTTCTAGGAATGAAATAATAGCTATCCTACATAAACCTATTAAAAATATAGCAATACCTAACTTAGGAGGGGGACCTGCCTCGTATTGGAGGGAGTTGTTAATACTACTTAGTGAATTGCACACATCATGAAAACGAAAGCATAACATCAAACTTACACTAGGATCCTTTTTATTAACTGAAAGTTGTAATATAGAGTTGTAGAATTACAAAATAGAATTTTTCTTTATTCCCCTCTTAGGGAGACGACTCGTTTTATATAGTGATTCATCCACTAATTTAAGCTATGTAACAATAATTACATGGAATTTTATACATGTTGATTCATTATTAATATTCAGACTCAACTGAGAACAAAACATTCACTAATTTAAGCTATGTAACAATAATTACATGAAATTTTATACATGTTGATTCATTATTAATATTCAGACTCAACCGAGTACAAATCAGTTGACCCACAAATCAAGTACCAGTCTAAACAACAAATGGAGATGCGAGTGGTTCCATCTTGATATGCCAATTTGGAATGAAATCAAACATGTCTTTCCATATCTACATGGAAGGACCCATACAATCATTCAATTTTAACTTCATATTCGGGAAGGCAGGATGATTCTAATTGAGTTCAGAGATGGACTTTATGTGGACACTCTCCAGTGGTTCTAAAGTCTTATTTATCTATTATGCTTTTGGATTTGATTTAGGATGTATTAATTTTGTTTCAAATGATAGTGGTCATTAATGGAAGCCTTACAACTTCTCCCTTCATTTAATTTTTTTTAAGAGTGAATAGTCTAGAAGAGAGGTTTCCTTCCTCCCTCAATTTTTATGAGTTTTTAGGGGAGTGTTTATTATGTTACAGTTTTTTTTTTTTATTATTGAAGAGCTTCAATGACAAGTAAGGGCATCTTTTTTGAAGTGATTTATGCACTTGAAATATGTAATCTTCTTTTTTATGAATAAAAAAAAATACACTTTTTTAGGTGTAAAAAAAAAGTGTGTTGAAATATTGAGGAAATTAACTTATGCAGGATTTAAATTGATTCTTTACCAAATGTTCATTGTAGAGAAATTAAATTATTTTTCTAGTGTTTTTAGCAAAAATTAGTAAAAAAAATTAATTGATATTATTTTTATCGAAGCTTATAAATATTATTTTTTCCCCTTGAAAATAATTTCTTGGGCACTTTCCTCGTTACAAGGATGGTACCCGATGTAAAGTATGTGTCAAACTAGGGACTTGCATAATGTGCTAGATTATCGATAACATCTTGGCAATAATGGCACGAACTAATTAGCTAAACCTCGGGGCTTCAAATGTTTGGAAACATCTCGTCTCAAACCATGAGATTGTAGGTATCTCGTCAACTCCAATCAACCTACAAAAAGCAAACATATCATAAATAGATTTTAACCTAGGTGAGATGGATAACAACTTCTCCTCTTAACCACTCAAGCTAGACCCAATTGACAAGCTTATCAATATTACATCCACCACTACAATTTATTTTAAAACTAAAAACCACAATACCATTTCCCACTACCATATAATTTATTTAATTTTTTAGTTTAAATTAAATGTATTTCTTTTATTAGAATAGTTTACAAAATTTTCTCAACCGACAAAGAAGGAAAAAGGGAAAGGAGATGTTGAAACAAAATGGATTTAGTATGTACTATAACATTGACCGCATCTAGGGAGCGACCACCTTTCCTATTATGAAATATGCAACTTTGTCCATTAAAGGTTATGGTTCTTCACCGACATCAATTCATTCGATCCCTTTAACTTTAATGTTTGCCCTACTTCCTTTAATAAGACTACACATCATAATATCTTTTTGATTGTTTGAAGGTTATATGGTTTACAAGATAAGCGTTCGCACTAGGGAAAAAGTATTCTTATCTAGAAATAAGAAATTACTAATAAATTAATTAAAAAACTACTTTTAAAAGTTCATCAAATTAGTCTATATTTTATTTAACGAGATAGAAAAATATTTAAAGTTTATCCAATTACTCCATATTTTATTTATAAACATGCTATATGTACTATACTATTAATGTTTTGATAAATGTCGATCTATGCAATGGGTACCCTTTTTTTTAATGGGGCATCCATAGTTTTCTTAAGTATTTTTTTATGGAAAACTATGCATGGTATTTGTGAGTTAGAGTTGTTATTAGTTTGTTATTACAACATTGTAACATTGTATTAGTTTTGTTGTTGTTGTTGTTGTTTTTTTTTTTTTTTTTTCACAACTCAAAATGGTGAGTTGTGAAGTTAGAGATAGTTGTGTTAACTTTTTAGCAAATAAAATTTATAGTAATAAGTGGTTAAAGTAACTCTTTGCATATGTTTAGGGTATAATTAGATATGAGTATTGATTAAAATGGTAGATTTATTTAAAGGTTATATTAATTGGTTTAATTGGAATTATTATTATATTATGTTGGTTTTTTGTTTTGAAATTGAGTTTGTATTTAACAGTGAAAGAAGTTATTTTTGAGTTAGGTTGTCAATATTCACAAAGGAACTAAGAAAGCATGTAATTGAACATGATAAACATTTTGATTTCCTTGTTCACTTACTAGTGAACTAGGTTATCACCCTAGAGCTCAAGTTGAGTTGTACTTCATCACAACTCCTAATATAATTCAAACCATTATGATTTGGCCTCTATGACAACTTTCAGTGTGATGATTGAACCATTTTACCCTCAAGATGATACACACACCATACCCATATCATGAATCCCTTAAAATCAGGGTGGGTATCCACTAACACAAACATCCCTTTTGAGGAGCTCACCATGTAGTAATTCCTTCCCATCATGGAATGGCTTGAGTATCCTAAGTTGCTTGGACAATCCACCAACCAACCAAAGAAAGAATGATAACACTAGTAAGCCCTTGGGCATTAGGTTTCATTGGTATTTGGCCAAACCATCCAATAGGCTAGTGTTTGTTCCACATAATTGACCTATAACTAATTTTCTTTACAAGCCTCCAATCACCTTGAGCAACAAAATAAAACAAATAAAAACACAATTACAAAGTGTGTTATTGCCGTTCCCAATGATCCTCTAGCCTCCTACACTCATGTTGCATGTCTAAACCTAGAAGTTCAAAATTTCTCAAACGACATGCCACTTGATGCATCTGACACATAAATGATGACATATGCTTTCTCCATTAGGATTGTTGCTACTAAATTCAAAGATGTACTAACCAACACCTATCCCTTAGGTTCATCCTCTAAACCCACCCAACACACTCCTCTTATGTCTCATTCCATTACCACAACCCAATTCAACATTCAACATGCATTGACCCACACTGAAACTATTCATACATAATCTCCACACTTAGCCTCATGATAAATCAGACACGAGCCTAGAATTGAGAAACTCCAGCATGTGATTGGGGTTACCCCATTTGCATAGTTAACCCTAGTTAGCACCTTGTCCCAAACACAAGTAGTAGTTTTCTCCTTGGATTCTTTGAGTTATTTTGGCCTCACTCTACCAATCTATCGATGGGGTCAACCATGTCGAGTTGGTTCAATTTGAATAAAGATTGGACACCCTTACCATGCTTAAGTACAATCTCTCACCTAAGCGCCTTCTTGTCATTTCAAAAACATTATCTAAGAATGCTAGTTTATGACACCATTACCTCACCACCCAATAACAACTACAACATGATCAAAGGGGAAGTTTCTCAACAAAGAGTTTTTCTTAGTTTTTCTAAGAAAATGATTGAGCATCTTCGAGGCCATCAACATATTGTCATTGTTCCCACCCATTAGGCCTAAGATAAACTAAAATGTCTTCAACTGAAAATGCATTATTATAAGATTGATTACAAGAAACTACAAAAACCATATCTCCACCCTTAGTGGCTCGAATGCATTTACTGGAGTATAATGTAGAGTTACTTTAGAAAAATGAAGCACACATATCCCACCTCAACACCACCATCATCAAATGGGATCGAGGTTGTGTTAATGTTCATCAAGGAAAGGAAGCTACAATAGTTTGAGCATATTCAATCACATCAATGCATGGCCATTGCTACTACCCATTAGGCCCAAGATGAGGTAACAACACAAACCCAAACTGCACTATTCCAGTTTTCAAGTGGTTACATGTACCATCTCTCAACCCTTAGTGGCTTGAACACAATTAATGTAGTATAATGTGGAGTTACTTCGAGAAAATGAACTACAACTCTACCACCTCCACACCACCATCTTCAAAATGGTTGCGCTAATGTTCATCAAGGTGAGGCAAATACTTGTCAATGCATTCTAGTGGCCATACTAGGATTCATATTTCATGTATATGTAGAGCAATACATCATTGGTGTTGATTATGGGAAACTTAGTCATATAAGTAAACATATAACTATGAAGATCCAAAATAAACCTCTTAAATTGATTAACTGAGACCAATTTACTCTACAAATCCTTATTTCAAATTCAATTAGGGCTTTACTTACACGTTTATGTGTCATTTCTCTACAAATTGGGATAGGAATGTCTCTCTTATGTCACAATGAACTCCAAATACTATTCTATGTCTCCTCCTCTATCACAATGAGTTCTAGATCCTCTCTTATGTCTCCTCTATTATTTTTAAACAAAAATAATTCATAGGATCTAGTTCCTCTGTGTCCTTCTCTATCACTATTGGGATCCTTTGTGTCCTCCTTTGTCATAGGTATATGGGCTCCACTATCTCCATCTCATCCCTCCTCTTGTCACTATTATCAGGTTGGTTTAGCTATTATCTAGCAAGGTCAACTCAAGCATTACAAGCTCCTCAAGTTGAGTGTTTTTTGGTTTGTGTTTTATTTTATGTTATAACATATAATATGTTACATGTCATAACATATGTTTATGTTATATGTTATAACATATAACATTGTGTTATATGGAATTTTCTATTATCATTTTTAAAATATTATATATTATATAGAGTGCTTTTTAATATCTTTAAGAAAAAAATATTGTATACCTAGTTTCAAGAACACTATAAGCAATTAATAACGTTATCGACATAGATTTTCATATAGACCCAAGAGTTTGATATGAGCAAAATATGGACAAGGTAATATACTACAACATCATCCCCATTGTATGCAATAGTACCAAAGTAGACCATAACCAATCATATTGGTTGCAAGATTGTTGCTAGAAAGAACACAAATGTGTTGGTGAAGATAAATTACCTAGAGGACAAGGTTTTGGACTTTCAAATGTTTTAATTTATTTTGGAAACAACCATGCACCCATAAATAATTGACCTCGTCAATTTGAACTCCTTATGACCATAACTTCAAAAACATGCATGAAGTGTGGTCTTTGAGAACCTCTATCACCCCACTTACCCCTACCCAACCTAAAACCATAACCATTATCATTAGCCCATACACCACTAAATTTTAATCACTATAACCTTACTAACTCCTAACCCATATAACCCTAATGGCCCCTAACCATTATTAACCCCAACACCCTTGTCCAACCTTAACTACTTACCATTATAACCTCGTTGAACCCTAAAATATAATTCACTAATCCCTATGCACTACACCACTCACCTCTGATACATGTTAACCTTAACCTTTAATCCATATACCCCATTAATTCCCTAACCTCATTACCCCCTTGACTATTAACACATAACCTATTAGCCATTGGAACCCCATTATCCCCAAATTGTAATTCCCAAAACGATTATAACCCCTCTAGCCCTTAACTCCTAACTATTATAACCCTATAAACTCCTAAGTGTCATTAACCCTTGGTGATTACAACCCCACTAACCTCTAATCCACTAACCCCTAACCACTACCCCCCAACTTATATCACCCCTAACCCTTAAACCATATGACCCCACAAACTCCCTAACCTACCTATCCATCTTAATTCTAAATCCATATATATAACCTCCTTACCCTGATTGACCTTAACCCTAAAACCTTGTAAACCTAAAAAACCCTTAAACATAACCCCTAACCATTATAACCCTATCAAATACTAACCATTATATTCCCATTCTTCATCAATTAATTGTAACCCCAAATCCCTATAAACCAACATATCCCTGTTGTCCGCTAATTAACCTTAAACCTAAATCTCTATAAACCCACATAACCCTAATCAGCTGTAATCATTGTCTATTGTAACCTCACTGGTCCTTGAACCTTAACCCTTATAATTGACTAGTCCCTAACTAAGTTTAATACCAAACCCCTTAAACCTACAAACTCAAAACCAATGCTAGCCCCTAACTATTATACCCCCACTAACCCTAACCCATTGATATATAATTGACCTTAACCCCTAACCACTATAATCCATAGAGCTATAAAGCCAATGTGCCTCCTTCTACAACTAATGTTGTTGACACAAAGAGCATGTTTCACATTTCATACAATCTAATGTATGTTAAGTTAGTTAGGAACTATTCTTTTAAAGTATAAATAATTGATGAATTGACTTAGGGTAGTTGATGCCTTATTTTAAACTAAGTAATCCAATCACTGATTAAATATTAGTGGCTAACAATGGTTTTCAAATTAGGGATGCATGGTTATTTGTATATATTTTTTGTTTTGGTTAGAATTACCTTTAAGAATATGCAATCATCACAAGGCCCTTGTGTAATAATATAATTACTTAGAGGGAATAGCATGGTGCATGCTTATATTTTTATGAACAATCACCAGGGACCCTTGGGGTAGAGTATATTGTTGTAATTTAATTCTATCAATTATGGCCGTGCATAATTGTAAAGTATGGTTTACAAGTAATTATTGAGACCCCAAAACGACATTTAGGCAATCAATATGATGTTTAGGCATCTATATATTAATGTTTCAATGTGGATAAAATGACACCCATAATGTTGATAAACTTATATTAGCTTAAGACACAAATTTAATTCAAATCTCCAAGCACAAATATGACGTTTAGAAGAAATGATAAAGTGTAATGTTCCCAAGCCAAGATGCCAGGAACATTGCTTTTTTTATTGATTTTTAGGTGTTTTCTAGTTGTGGCATTTCGTCAAACACTTTGTAAATTTAAGTCTCATGAGTTGTGCTAAGGTTTAATACTGATGATTTTAATGTGTGTTTGCAGCAACAAATAATAAGATATATTAATGGAACATAGCTCAACGAGATACAAGATCAACAACACAAGGAATAACCAAAAATACCTCAGATCCAATTTTATTCATAGTAGTGGAAGATCTCGATACAATAGATCTACAGATCTAGAACAATATAGCTGAGAACTCATAACAAAATGACAATAACCCAAGAAGAGATGATACAAGCCTCCAAAGGCCAAATAGTTGCAGAAGATAAATGACAAATTGAGATCTTTGCCCACTTATGGATCAAACCCTCAAATTGGGAGAGTCACGCACTAGTTCCTTGTTGTAGCTCTATGTAGATTTCGGCCCTCTTCCTCCTTCACTCCAATATACCTCAAAACCCCTGAGAAGAGTAGATCTGAGATCTAGAAACACTATAGGAGGGTTCCTTTGATGAAGAATGGAGTTTGTTTCCTCCACATGAGTATATCCACTTCAGGAATTGTGCACTTTCACTAAGGAGAATCATGGCATGCTCATAATAAATCATATCTCAGCCCAAAAACACCACAAGTAGCCCAATAAAGGTGCTATGGCCTCCACCAAGATATCTCAATAGACAAACCCCTTGAATCTCCCTCTCCCTGCCAAAAACAAATGGATCTAGTTTCTCTAGTGTGCCTTCCTGCTGGAAACCCTCAATGGTGTGCACCCCTCCTCTTATGTACCTGTAGTTGATGTAGAATCCACCTGTGACTGAATAGATCTGATGTAGAATGGTGAGGGAGATCACCATGACCAAGATTGGACCAGGTTGGGTGGGATCTTTAACCACTGAACTGATCTCTAGGGTTTGTTAAGTCAAAACCCTCAAAACCCCCAAGTGCATGGGCTCACTAGAAAGAAGTCAGATATCAAATGATAAACAACATAATGAGAGAATAGAGGCCCTTATCTCTCTTTTATCCTCCCTGCTCACCTTGTCTCTCCAAGTGACTTTTACTTAATTTAATTATTAATTAATTAATTAAATCACTTTAATTAATTAATTAACCCTTTTACCTCTAAAAAGTGGCTTATCTCTCCGTGTGGCTTCTCTGGCCACTGAAAGTCACTTCTCATCATCCTATCTTGTAGTGTTATTCCTCTCAATTCTGATGAGCTATTACACTAAGAGGTCCCTCCAAGTATTATGCCCAATATGACTTCCTTAGTGAATATAATTAACATATAGCCCAAAATAACTCAAAATTATGGAAATCGTTGGAATGCAACGGAAACAAAGCCAAGTTGTGCAGAATGGATCATGATGATGAAATAAGATGAGCCATAAAAGTTGGGCCCAATAAAACCCCTCAATATCTTTTGTACTCTCTATCACCCCCATCTGGCTACTCTGGTCAGCATAACACTCTATAATATAATGGTGTCCAAAAGTGGGGACATTACAGTCCTCCCTGCTAGAAAATTTATTGTCCTCAAGCAATAACTGATTCAATCCACATATAATACCGGGGTACCATGTCCACCTACTGGACAAGAAGTAGGCTCCATCCAAAACTGAACTATCACGCACTCTAACCCCTGGATCCCATATCAAGACGTGAACTACAATACCTTGTGAGGCATAATCCAGTAACATATCAACACCATGAGTCTCCTTCACATGACACCTGGTCTCAACCCGGTATGATTCCATCCTCCAAGTCCATATCAAGACCAACATGGTCTCCACCAACTAAAAATGGTGCTACCATAGTGAGGTACTACAAGACCTCAATTAATCACCCTCAAGTGACATGCTCCCCTCAATATTGAATCTCAGTGGAAAGTCAAAGTGGATTTTTCCTACAAAGATCCACTTGCCTATGTCAATCGATGAAATTCTCGGTCCTACATTCCCCAAGTCCCATGCTAGTCTCTGCCTAGGATCACCATGTTGACGTTGCACTACTTTGATCATGACTATCTACTCATGGTATACATACTAGATCCCCCATTCCTGGGTCCTCATGCTGAAATGCCTTTGGAAACTGGACCTGCTGTCAAGAAGTTGCACCTGTAAAAGATCTTCATGGAAGTAACATCTTCCCATCTATCTCTATACTCGATCATGAATATCAATAGGGAGAACCTATCTCGCCCCATAGGACAAGCCCCTGAAAGCCCTCTCAAAACCGTCCAAGATTGAAGTATGTTGCTCTCTGGCGCAAATTGGACCATCATAAGATGAAACACCCTACTAACCAAATGGACTCCCGAATCCCATGGAAAAATTGGAAGTTCATCACTTCCAATCCCCACTAACTGCTCATGTTTCATACTGATAATTGTTGGAAGCCCTCCATGCTCATCCTCATGAGAATATGAATATGTGTCGCCCTATTAGATATCTGTTCTCCCATGGCCTACGATTCTCACCATCACGCCAAGGTCTCAACTATTAGTCTCTGATGATCCACCCCTATCTTTTTGTATGCAATAAAATCAATCATGTCATGTGGTCTTGACCTATCAACTCTCCCTATCCCCTACCACTGTCTATATCCCCCTATGTTGTTGTCAATGATGAAAGTTTCGAGAAAGGATAATTGAAACATCTATAATCGACTGTAGGACTGAAAATTATCATATGCTTTGTTCAATCCCAAGGATTCAACCAAAATCTTGTCCACCAATACCCATGGTAAATACTTTTCTGTAGTCATCATTGAACCCCAATCATCAGGTACAATCGAGGGTAACTCCTCAAACTGTTGGTCAACCACTCTCCATCCATCATCGCTCATGCAAATGTTGATACTATGAAGGTGATATCCTAGATCTATACACTGTTGCAAGGGAGAGGAATCTCCATGCTCTACTAAGTACGTCTCCTCCCTGCCATCTAGTGTGTCCCTCTGAATCCCATTGTACACCTCAGTATGTCTTTGTGAACTGTCACTCACCACTGTATGCTCATGCATACTCATGTAATATCCTGTATACCCTTGCAACATCATGGATCCTGTGTGTACTACTGATTCAACCTCTACATGAAAGTCAGCCAATCCTGGAACACAAATGGAAGTGTCCTCATAAATGCCTCTGGCTCTAGAGTCCCCATGCATATGTGAGTGCTCGACGTCTCAAAGATCCTCGTGAAGGGTAGCTACTGTGACACATGAACATTCTCATTTGTCTCCGGATCATATCTCTCCATACTCATTAGTGATCATGGGTATTGCTCATGCTCCTCCATCAAGTGGTGCTCCTCTTCTAAACCACCAACATCCTCTAACAACGTGGTTGAAGGATATATTTGAATCTCTAATAAGATAGATGTAGTGTATCTATGTCTAATCTCCTCAAGGAGCTCCTCTGATCTGGACTCTGATACTTGAAGGGTTGTCTGTGTGCCTTTCAAGAATCCTTGTGTGCTTCCCAAATCATGAGTGAGTCGGTCCACCTACAACTCCTGCTCCCTCAGGGCCCTGTGATACATCTCGCCAACTTGCAATAGGTAGTCTCTGTTCATTAACAAATGCTGGTAGTCGACTCTCATCATAGTCACTCTCTCTCTAAGAGTATGAAAGTCATCCATGAAAAATCCCCCATATGAACTACCATGTGCCATTGATGACCTCCAACAACAATCTGACACCAATGCATGTGTGTCATCAATGCCATGATCATGTCCTCACTGACTCTCAACTGTCCTACCAAGTATCGAGACTCTTGATCACATTCCTGCTGAGGCACTACCTCACGCCCCTCACTACTAGTGTCAACCCTAGAATCCCCAACAACACTCTCCACAAAAGATAAGGCATTGAACTTCCCAATGTCCTGGGTCCTCCTGTATGCCCTTAAACACCATCACCAACTACTACCCCCATCTGAATCACATTATATCCTATATGGGCAGTTGTATCCTCCTATGCACTCGCCCTCTTACTATCATATTCACCTGAATCCCATACAGATGTGTCCATACATGTGCTATGGACATCTTGACCAATGAGGAGTGCATCCTCATCACTGTAGACCGGTCCTGGAAGTAAGTGTCCCATCAAACTGTCAGTCTCGACAGTCGGATCAAACAATGGAGTCTCCAAAAGAGGTGACTCACTCTCCTCATACTGATAGGTATGTGTAAGGTCCACTATCTCCAAGTCATGTCTCTCCTCATGGGTCTTCAGACCCATATGCCCCTTATGTACAACCCTCACACAAGGCTCCTCCACCCTATCATAGATTTCACTAATATCCTCATGTGTCGTGGCTATCATAGGTGTCTGAAAATATGACAAATGTGTCACGATCATCATAGAAAGCTCATCCTGTCTAGGTGCTAACACATGTGAATATTCATTACTATCACCACTCTCTTGAAGTGTAAGGTCATCAACACTATGTGATATGACTGCTAAAGCATAGGTGTTATCATCATGTACATCCAACTATCCCTCCAATGCGCAAGGGTCACTATCCTCCCCAAGTGTGCAAGAGTCACTAGCCTCCACAAGTGCGCAAGAGTCACTGGCCTCCTCGAAATGCTCTAAATATGAATTTATGGTTGCATCCCCGTGCATCTCCTCGTCCTCACTCTCATAGTGCACCTCAATAATTTGCCTCTTACCTTTACCCCTACATTTATGATATGGTTCCCGAGGCACTTTGTAGCTGTAGCAAAGTTGCCTGTTCCTAATGGGTGTAGGAATAATATGTTCTTCCTTCCATCTAGCTTCTCTAGCTTTGTTTTCCTCTGCTACGTTGACCCAATGTGTAACCTCATCTTTGCTCCAACTATGGTTTTTAAAAGATACAAACTGATGGAATGTTACTAGATCCCTGAGAATCTCATTGAGGGTTTGATATTCCCTCTCACAATCAACAATCTCTCTAGCAAAATCCTACACACCCATTTCTCCTTATGGAATACCTCTTAGGTTGGTAGGATTTATGGCTCTGATGCATGCACTAATCCCCACTAGTTGGGAGGATCAACGCTCTGATACCACTGTAATGTTCCCAAGCCAAGATGCCAGGAACATTGCTTTTTTTTATTGATTTTTAGGTGTTTTATGGTTGTGGTATTTCGTCAAACACTTTGTAAACTTAAGTCTCATGAGTTGCACTAAGGTTTAATACTGATGATTTTAATGTGTGTTTGCAGCAACAAATAAGAATATATAGCAATGGAACATACCTCAACAAGATACAATATCAACAACACAAGGAATAACCAAAAATACCTTAGATCCAATATTATTCATAGTAGTGAAAGATCTTGATACAACATATCTACAGATTCGGAACAATATAGATGAGAACTCATAACAAGATGACAATAACCCAAGAAGAGATGATACAAGCCTCCAAAGGCCAAATAACTGTATAAGATAAATGGCAAAATGAGATCTTTTCCCACTGATGGACCAAACCCTCAAACTGGGAGAGTTGCGCACTAGTTCCTAGTTGTAGCTCTATGGAGATTTCAGCTCTCTTCCACCTTCACTTCAATTCACCTCAAAACCCCTGAGAAAAGTAGATCTGAGATCTAGAAACATTGTAGGAGGGTTACTTTGATGAAGAATGGAGTTTGCGCCCTCCACATGAGTAGATCCACTTCAAGAATTACGCACTTCACTAAGGGGAATCATGGCATGCTCATAATAAATCATATATCATCCCAAACACACCACAAGTAGCCCAAGAAAGGCGTTATGGCCTCCACCAAGATATCTCAACAGACAAACCCCTTGAATCTCCCTCTCCTTGCCAAAAATGAATGGATCTAGTTTCTCTAGTGCGCCCTCCTACTAGAAACCCTCAATGGTGTGCACCCCTCCTCTTTTGTACCTGTAGTTTATGTAGAATCCACCTATGACTAAATAGATATGATGTGGAATGGTGAGGGAGGAATATTTCACCTTCGTGACCAAGCTTGGACCAATTTGAGTGGGATCTTTCACCAACGATCTGATCTCTAGGGTTTGTTAAGTCAAAACCCTCAAAACCCCCAAGTGCATGGGCTCACTAGCAAGAAGTCAGATATCAATTGATAAACAACATAATGAGAGAATAGAGGCCCATATCTCTCTTTTATCCTCCATGCTCACCTTGTCTCTCCAAGTGACTTTTACTTTATTTAATTATCAATTAATTAATTAAATCACTTTAATTAATTAATTAACCATTTTACCTCTAAAAAGTGGCTTATCTCTCCTTGTGGCTTCTCTGGCCACTTAAAGTCACTTCTCATCATCCTATCATGTAGTGTTATTCCTCCCGATTCCGATGAGCTATTACACTAAGAGGTTGCTCCAAGTATTATTCCCAATATGACCTCCTTAGTGAATATAATTAACATATAGCCCAAAATAACTCAAAATTACAGAAATCGTCGGAATGTAACAGAACTAAAGCCAAGCTGTGCAAAATGTATCATGATGATGAAATAAGATGGGTGATGCAAGTCTGGCCGAATAAAACCCCTCAATAGCTCCTATACTCACTATCACCCTCATCTGGCTACTCTGGTCAAAATAAGACTCTGTAATATAATGGTGTCCAAAAGTGGGGACATTACATAAAGTGACAACAATGAGATTTTTTTTTAGTTACAACCAATTCTAAGGCCAAAAATTATACAAAGGGTTTCTATCAAAATTAACATTATAATAAACATCTTCTTTTACCCCAAATGTAGTAGTGAGTATTGCATGCACCAGGGCCTTAAGATCGCAACCAATCTAGTTGCCCAACAATATTTCATCTGCTACCCATTATGACTTTAGCTCCACAACTTTTTCCTATTATTGTAGCAAGGCACTAAATCTCCAAAAACATAAAGCTCAACAACTGCAAGATAGATTTGACACCTTGTCACCCTGCCCATTAGAGCCTCCTCTATTGAAATAATGTAACTGCAAAGAGTATTCTTATTATTATTTGATATATTGTTTATAGGATTAATCCCCATTGTGGATTAATCATGTCGATAATTGTATTAGGACCAAATCCCCTTTTGTGGATTGGTCAACAGACAATTATAATAGGCAGAATAAGAAGTCGGCCCCAACAATTAATAAGAAGACCCATAAATATAATAAAGGTGGGTTTACCCACCTAGATTAAGAAGTCGGCCCTGCCAGTGAAGAGACACTTCACACATGCCAGAACTTGTATAAATAAAGGAGGCTAGCGCCTCATTTGAACACAAAAACTCACTTGCTCATTCTTAAGAGGGCAAGCTGCAACTTACCAGTTAGAG
>ML800463.1:18910-30650 GCA_009831015.1 Picea engelmannii | reverse complement strand
ATATATGAATGAAACTGACTTTTTATTCATTTTCCAATTTTATTTTGCTCATACTTATTCTAAAACTTCAACCAATCTTCACCTAAACCATGACCTTAATGCACCGACATCACCTGTACAACTAAACCCATGCAATTTCGACCAACCTTCGTTAAAAAAAAGATAAAAATTAAAAATTATTAACTTTTGCGAAGCGTCAAGCAACTTTAGACAAAGAAAACCCCGCGGGTCATGATGAGCGTACAACAGGAAGATCGAAGACATGCTTTACAATTAAAGAGGAATTTCGTCTATAAGCGGAGGAAAAGCAAATTATCAGAAGAAACTGATGGGACGGCAGATGCCATTGAATCGCGAAAAGACAGAAAAAACTGAGAAATCAGTTAATCTACATTCCTGTGGGAGGGACGAAAGGCCAAAGCGTTTCAGCCAGAATAGAGCTTTTTCCGTAGTGCGCAGATGCTTGCTTTTCTTGTCAGATTCCAAAGAGAAGGCCGACGCGCAAACAGGGGCCTCAATGTTTTTTTTTGCGCGGCCGCTTTATTCAGCTCGAACTCATTATTTTCATTGTTCCGCGATGTGTCGAGAAGAGGGGGAATGTGAGATATTTTGGTTTGAGTAGCCGCTTTATTCAGCTCGGACTCATTTTCATCGGCCCGGATTAGGGGGAATGTGAGAGTATTTCTGAAAACGATTCAGAGTACTTTAATGTGAGTAATTCGGTGCTTTCACGCCCAGGTTGGCTCCGAAACGGCGATATTGAGTATTAAATACTTAAAAGGCAACCTGTTATTTGTCTCGACCGGTAACATTTCTCCTGCGCCGGAAAATATACAAACAAGATTGTCATGAGCTCCGGCGGTTCCGGAAACCCGAGGAGAACTCCTTCGTGGGAGAAGTACCAGCGCGTCAACAACAGCCACGAGGAAGTCAAGATTGTCATGAGCTCCGGCGGTCCCGGAAACCCGAGGAGAACTCCTTCGCGGGAGAAGTACGAGCGCGTGAACAACAGCCACGAGGAAGTCGAAATTCAGCACGACGTTTCAAATATTCCGCCCAATAATGCCGCACCAGATAAAAACGATGTTGTCGAGATCCCTGTCCAGGGTGAAGGCGATGTGTTCTATATCCCACACAAGAACGCCCCACTGGACAAGCTCAGAAAATGGAGGGTAAGTACTAATTATGTATATGCTTGATTTCTATTTTCATTAACCGTTGATTGCCATACTATGTTTTTATCCCTTTTAGGTAAATAGTTTAAAATATAAATACTTTAATAATAACAATGTTGGTTTTTTCTTAAATAGGAGGTAAAATTGTTGATGGTCGGTTGCCTGTCATGACTATTAAGGTGGATTATGACTATCATGTTTTGTTTGTTGGGAAAAATAGAAGTTTATTTAAGTTGTGGGATAAGTGTTAAGTTTAAAGAAAAACCAAGACATTAGGTATTTTTTTCAAATCTTATTCTAATTTTATCGAGCAGTTATTTTTTTCAAATCTTATTCTAATTTTACAGCAAAGTGATTTTTTTTCAACCACAACATTGACAAGGATTTGATAACAATTTCAACTAGGATCAAAGTTTCACTATGATCCAAGGTGGAACTAGGTTCCAAGGTTTTTACCCATTTTTTAATTGAAACATTCTTGACTTATTATGTCTTTCAATTTGAGAGTAAGACTGAGAGGGAAGCTCCATGTATGATGAAACAATGATCTAGGGGTTTTGTTTAATTATGAATTAATCTAGATCTAGATTTTGATAGCTACATGGCAGCTATGTGTGTACGGTGGAATGATTACGTTAGGGGTTTTGCCCAAATTCTAAATCGACCTAAATCCAGATTCTAGTAGCTAGAGGGAAGCTCTATGTATAGTGGAATGATATCTTTGGGGTTTTGCCTGTTTCGACTCAATTTAGATCCTCAAGAAAATGATCAAAATCTGAGTTTTTTTTACTTCTTTTAGACTTTGGTAGTTAGAGGGAATTTTGACTTCTTTTAGACTTTGGTAGTTAGAGGGAATTTTGTTAGATAATTATATGACTTTGTTAAACATGTTCTCTCTCTCTCACACACACATATAAGAGGACTTCCTATGTATCCATATTATAATAGCTAGAGGGAAGCTTTGTTTATGGTGGAATGATGCCCCAAAGGTTTTGCCCGATTTTGAATCGACCCAAATCTAGATTTTGACCACTAGAGGGAAGCTTTGTGTATGGTGAAGTGATGTTGCCTGAGCTATTTCCTAGATTCAAAATCGACCTAAATCTAGATTTTGGCAGCTCGAGGGAAACTTCTTGTATGGTGGAATTATGTCCCCAATGAGCCAATTTTGATTCAACCTAGATCCTAAAAAAAATAGTGAAAATTCAGATTAATTGGCACTCCAACTTCCTCTATCTTCAAATTCTGATAGCTAGAGGAAATCTTGTTACATGAGTGGAGGACTTTGTCCAACACCTCCCCTTACACACACACACAAAGGGTTTACACTCGATGACTCTATTTAAAATTCAATAGGGATACTCAAGGGTATTGGATCCATTTTTGCATTAGATTGTAATTTTGGCAAAGATTGCATAATCAAATTTAGATGATGACAAATTAAAAAAAACAAAAAAACAACAAATTTATAATATGTTTTAACTTTCTTCCAAATTTTCACCTAATAATTTGGATATTAAATTTGATAAACATAATTGTATACTTAATTGAAAGAATTAAATGAAAAAGATAAGTATGATTGGATCAAAACTAGTAATCATTTTTTGAATTTTAACAATTAAAATGTATATAAACATTTAATTGGAAATATAAATGCTCATATTGAGCATAATAAAAAAAATTGAAAATAAAAAGGTAAATTCATTTCCCTTTAACATGTCATATGAAAGACCAAAAAGCAAAGTGGCAAGTTAACCAAAATTAAAAATGTAAATGTCCAAAAACACTAAATAATATGCAAACTCAAAGCGACACATTTTCCAAACTAAAATATAGATGCTTAAAAACACTAAGATGGCATTTTGGTAAACTTATATAACAAAATATTTCATTAAAATTACAAATATTTGATTATGTTATTTTGTTGATAAGTTTGGAAGTTTGACAATCATCTTTATTATTAGTGGATGGTCATTCTTTTCCATGATCGGATTGATAATTTAGGTTTAAGAACATTGATGTTTTATCTATTGTTGTTATTTTGAAGTTTTTATGGTTTTATTAGCTTTAAATATTGTGATTATTGGTATGGAAATTTGTTTGTTAGTGTGAGATGAGTTTTGTGTGGTTAATTATCAATTCAACTTGTTCTATGTTGAGTAGGTTTATATTTGTTTGTTAATGCATGGAATGGATGAGGGAGTTAATGATTTTGTTGGAGCTCTTGACTTATCATGTAACGAATTTACCCCAATATTTTAAAATATGGTGGAGGTCAATGACATATAGCTCCAGTTTTCAAACTAACCACTAATATATAAAGAGATGTTAAAACACATATCTCCACCATTTCAACCCACAATAATAGTTTATTACTAGGATTGTAATAAAAAATAACACCATTTCTCCTCTTCTAGACAAGAAAGACTCTATATCATGACAAATTTCCGTGTTGACTAAAATTGGATAGAACAATGATGTTTATCACCTAGAAGAGTTGATTTTCAAGTAATCGGGATTGTGGAAAGATGTTCGTAGGAGGTTGAAATCCATTTTCATGTTGATTTGATGAAGGGACAACCAACATAGATGTTTAAATAATTTGTGCCTACGTAAAGGACAATTAAGATGGTGGATACCTAAGTATATAAGGCAATAACCAAAAACTAGGCCACCTAAAATAAGGGGTTAAGCAAAGAAGGCTTTCTTGGGCTCAATTAAAGCATTGAGCCATATATTTTTACACTGAAAGAGATAGGTTTCCTATTTCAATTTCAGCTTCCAAAGCTTATTTAGTTGAGTTTTTAACATAGGCCTCCCTGAAAGCCATTAGTAACCATCAACAAAAGATTATCTTTATGGAAGGATTTTGAAACATTTCATTCCAATGTTTCCACCATTTTGTCTAGTAATTTGACACCTCATTTAAAAGGAAAAATCACAAATCAATTCCTTAACTCTATATAAAATTAATGTTATTGAGATTGAAAAAACTCAAATAATACCAAAAAAACCTAATCTCTAGAATTAGCATCAAAACTATTCAAAATTATTCTAACACCTTATATGAATAATCTTAAAGAAAAAAATTATCAAAATTGAATGAAAGACTTGACTTCATGCCATAGTTCTAGAGTATACCAAATAGAATGTTGGATAAATTAGACCAAAATGATCATAATCATTAAATCGTGCCAAATGATATACACCCCAAAATGGAATACATAAATACAATAATGCCAAAAACCCTATCATAAAAGGCTTTCTCAAATTTCCTTATTAGAGTTTCAAAAGTCTTTATTAATGGGTCTTCAAAGACTTCAACTTTTTTTTTTTTTTTTTAGCTTTAATGGTTGTGGGGTTTCCTTAATAGCATGGCCATCGAAACACTAAGATATGGTTTAGAATATCAATGCAATGTCGAACCAAGAAGAGGCATTGCTCGATACAATTAGACATAAAGTGAAAGAATTACTAATGAATTAATAAAAAATGCTTTCTACGAGCTCATTTAATTTGTCAAATGGAAAAACATACTCTGCAAACCAACTCTTTGTTTTTGCTGAGAACCCTTTCTTATTATTATGAAGATTTCAAACTTTGTTCTTGCTCGATACAATTAGACATAAAGTGGAGGAATAACTCATTACTCATGAATTAATAAAAAATTCTTTTTAAAATCTCATCTAATTTCTTAAATGGAAAAACATACTCTTCAAACCAATTTTTTTGTTAAAGAAAACCAAAAATTCTTTTTAAAATCTCATCTAATTTCTTAAATGGAAAAACATACTCTTCAAACCAATTTTTCTGTTAAAGAAAACCATTTTGTATTATTATGATGAAGGTTTACAACTTTGTTCTTTGATCTGATGAACATTGTTGGAAATAAAATTTAACAACTAATGAAAATTATATTTTTTTTAACTAAAATAAAAAGAGCATATTATATATTATAAAGGGGGTTGACTTAGGGTTGCAACTCAAATATACATTAAAATTTGGATAAAAAGAGGTTTTTCCATAATCATATTTCCTATACCATTAAACTAAATGTAAATTAAACTTTTTTTTTAAACTAGACTTCCACGTGACCTCACAAGTAGATATATTGATATACTGACCCAAAATACATATAGATTTGAAAAACATACATATAATTAAGTATTGACACTACAATGTTCTTCTTCTTCCCCATCGATGTGGGGAGGATTTGGCTCCTCTATGTCCATTGGGTCTCTACATTGGCTGACAACGTCTTCCTTTTTGATTCCTTGTTGTCCAACTCCTAGGTTGTTGGATGCTAGAGAGAGCGAATCCAAGTGCATTGTTGTAACTAGAGAACGAAGTCTGTCGCATTATGCTTCCAAAGTATCTACTCTTTGCCTCTGTTAGTGGAAAAGGGTCGTGACTTTGGCATTGTTAGAGTTGATAACCTGCTCCATTTCTCCCAATTTTTGTAAAGAGAGACACCATGGCCTGGTTGTTGGCCTGTACGATTTCCTCATGCCACCTCAAAACCATTTGAATTTCCTTGAAGTTTGGACTTTCCATTATGTAGAAACAACTTAAAGACCTTTCACACCAAAGCTTTGTTGTGACTAGCTTCCCACAATACCCTCAAGGGATTACCTCTTGATATGTTAAAATGAAAAAACAAAAGGAAGATTTGTTGTGACCTTCACCATTCAAGTTCTCAACAAAAGAATGACGGAAAACTCTAGAGTTGACCCCAAGACATGCCTAGAGATGTGGGCAAAGACTACTATCATTGACGAAATGTCAAGTTCTCAACAAAAGAATGAAGGAAATCTCTAGAGTTGAGGAAGAGTTGTTGTGACCTTCACCATTCAAGTTCTCAACAAAAGAATGATGAAAAACTCTATAGTTGACCCCAAGACATGACTGGAGACGTGGGCAAAGACTACTAGCATTGACGAAATTTCAAGTTCTCAACAAAAGAAAGACATAAATCCCTAGAGTTGAGGAAGAGTTGTTGTGACCTTCACCATTCAAGTTCTCAACAAAATAACAACGAAAAACTCTAAAGTTGACCCCAAGACATGCCTGGAGACGTGGGAAAAGTCTACTAGCATTGATAAAATTTCAAGTTCTCAACAAAAGAACGACATAAAGCTCTAGAGTTGAAGAAGAGTTGGTGTAACCTTCACCATTCAAGTTCTCAACAAAAGAGCAACAAAAAACTCTACACTTGACCCCAAGACATGCCTGGAGACGTGGGCAAAGACTACTAGCATTGAGGAAATTTCAAGTTCTCAACAAAAGAACAACGAAAATCTCTAGAGTTGACCCCAATATATTCCTGGAGATGCGGGAAAAGACTACTAGCATTGACGAAATTCCCACCAAAAGAGACTTCTTTGAACTCCACTCTGTCCCTCCAGCACTAAGTTCCAAACCCAACCACCAACTACAATGTCCCTCTTCTCACTTCTTGTCCTGTATCTTTGAAATATAATTCCTTCAAAGCACCCTCCACAACATATGAATTTAATACCAATTCCTGCGAGGTGATAGTTAAAGTGTGGGAGCAGGGGAGGCCACCTCCCTGTTATCATGTCAGCTGGTACTTGGCACTTATTTCAAATTGAAGCTTGAGTTGTCATTTTCCTACCTATTTTAAAGGGCAAGGGGAGCCCCATTCTTGAACCTTGGGGTATATTGATTTTTTTGATGTGCTAATCCATAGATATTATGGGATTTGAAAAGGGAAACAAACCCCATTTTTACAAAGATAATTTTTGTAGATTCTTGGATTTTTTTGGCCAAATCATCGATTTCTCTATAGAGATCCCTCTTTACATGGAAGAGTCATATTTGATTGAAGGATTGAACGATATGCTTAATGCTCCTTATAATCAAACTTACATTTTTTTTGAATGTGCGACCTTTCTCATTCATTGGTTGAATTAAAAATAGTGAGTCTCTTGGCATCATCATTTTTTAAATTCCTTCCTCCCTAGCCAGAGTCAACCCACACCATAGCGCATAGGATTTTTCCAGGTTCTTGGACACATTCCCTAGGCCCCAAGCATAATTTATTACTTCATTTCCTCTAGCATCATGAATTATCCCCCCCACTCCTCCCATGCTTGGGTTATCCTTGGAGGCACATCAAAGAAAAACATGTGAACAGTCTATTGTGCCCACATTATGCCTTCCAGTCTAGAAATTCCAACACCTACATTCTTATCATCCATTCTTTTTTAGTTTATTTTTTTTTTATCTTACTTGAAGAGTCATTTAAATCGGGTTTTACATGCCTAAACCAATCTTCCCTATCTAGCCCTTGATCCCAAACATTGATCCTCTGCTGCATATTCTCTACCAATAGTGAAGTAACTTTTGACATTGTATGGATTGGTTTGTTGGATTCATCATTGAATTTTTTTTGTTCTTGGCCAGTCATATTTGTCAACATACAAACTTGGGCAATTCCTCCCATATTTTCGTGAAATTAGGCTTGTGGGATAATGATCCTTGATACCTAGTCCACCAATGTGAGAAGAGTTCAATAAAATTTTAGGGATGTCGAATTTTGTTACAAATTCCATGTAGGACGAGGTCCCATTCTTCCTTAGCGAAATTACAATCAATAAATAAGTGGTTGATAGTATCCTCCTCTACATTGCAAATTACACAACAAGATGGGTATGCAGTTCCTTTTTTCTTCATATTTTATGTGGTGAGGATCTTCCCATGGGCCATTGTCCAACTGAAAATGTTAATTTTTGGCATGTCGTTGCTAGACTATATTTTCTTCCACATTGTATTCTTTAGTTGAAGAGGGATGGACTCAAGCAGAGATAGATATCATGCCCTCACTGAGTATATTGAGTCCCCCCATCCCCTTTGGCCTTTATCCAATTTATTCTCAGGGGTGTGCCCCGACGATTCTTGGAGGAAAACTTTGATTAGAGGTTCCAGGAGAGCTAGAAATTCACTAAGGATCCAATCGTCCCAATTGCCTATGCTCTCGTCCCATTTATATATGTCAAACAATGTTCTCTTGTTTTTCCTTAATGGAACCAGGTCTCTTCTTTCAGAGAGTTTTGGATTTCCAAACATACCATCTTCCCATATCCTTATTCTTTTACCATTCGTCGATATCCAAGTGAGCTTTTCCAAAATGACTTGTATGGATTTCTTTAGCATTTTTTGTATTGGAAAGCCTCTTATTTCTTTAATCAGATATTCCACACGTCTTAATTTGGACCCTTTAAAGTAATTTTTCCACAAGAATTTTTTCCACCATTCTTGATTCCATGAAATCAATCTTCATATAATCATTTTTTCCCCCATTGCTAATTTCATCAGTGTCGGATCCATAATTCCAATCCCCCCACATTCCCTTGGATTTCTAACCACATTCCAGTTTACAATATGTAATTTTTTCTCGTTGGACTTGCTCCCCTGCCACAAGAATTTTCTCGTCTGCATAGAGATCTAGTTCATTACCTTTTGAGATGCCAATATTGTCGAGCACTAGTACAGTGGGAGTTTTGATACAAATACCTTTATTAGAACAACTTTTCCTATTGGATTGAGCCATTGTGCTCCCCGTTGAACAAATTTGACGGAGATTTTTTCAAGGATGGAAAAATTCTAGTCTTGTGATGACAAGTTTTTCAATGAAATGGGGATGCCCAGGTATTTAAAATCTATCCATTGATCCACCAAAGGGGACTGAAGAATTCTTGCTATGCCTTGCATTTCATGATTACTTCTCTTCCATCTGTAAATTTGACATTTTTTTTTAGGCCCCCCTCAAGGCATCTAAAAAGGTGTCCAAAATTTTATTGAATCTAGAGGCTATGATTAGAGAGGCACCACCCAAAAAGAGTGTGTCTTCCACAAACTGGGAGTGATTAATTTTTGTAACCCCTTTAACAATTTGCACCCTGGGGAGGTTACCTAACTCTCTTTCATATTCCAATTTATGACTTAAAGAATCTACCATCATAATGAACAACATGGGTGATAAGGGACATCCCCGGCGCAATCCTCGACTAATTTGAAAAAAGGTTATAGGTCAACCATTAAGGAGAGTGGTGATCCAAGGAGACCTAATGCACGAAGTAATCCGCTATATAAATTTTGAAATTGAACCCAAATTTCTTCATTACCTGAAAGAGAAAGGAGTGCCTTATTCGGTCAAATGTGTTAGCCATGTCTAGTTTGATTACCATTCCTTTCTCCCCAACAACTTGTTTGGAATGGATGTCTTCCTACACTAGAACAATGTTATCAAATATTTGTCGATGCTGCAAAAAACCACTTTGGTTATCCGAGATGATTTTAGTCATAAAATCCCTTAGTTTAAAAGGTATGATCATGATCTGTAAGTTTTAAACCTGCGAAGTAAAGCAATGCATATATATTCTTAAGCAATACAGAAATTAATCAATGGCTCATACACAGAATACACAGAGATCTTTACCGGAAACCCTCAATCGGGAAAACCTTTCTTTTTCATTATATCGAATTTAACCATTCGCCATACAATATATACAATGTTTTTAGGTATTCCGTAGATACCAAAACCCTAATCCCTTAATCCGGGATTAATTTACAAATCAGCTAAAAATAGCAAAATCCGCTAAACATAGCAAAAACCGCCCAAAAAAAAATTTCGGGGCGTTGCCCCGAACGCTGCGCGTAACCAGGGGGGGGCATACCTGCCCCCCCCTGGGACCCCCCTAGGAAGCGCTCGGCGCAACGACAGAGCTCTAGTTTGTACGGACTGCCAGATGTAGTTGTCGTAGCGCACCCACACACACACACATGCAAAGAATATAACACATGCCCAACATGATCATGATCTTATAAGAGGCATTATAGAGGGAGATCGGTCTAAATTGAGCAAAGGAAGAAGGATTGACTTTCTTTAGGATAAGGGCCAAAAAGGAAGAGTTGGTGCTCCCTCATAGCTTGCAAGACTTCTGGCTGTACTTTAGCATTTTGCAAAGATCTTGCTTTATGAGGTCCCAAAATTGTTGATAGAATGAAATAGAGAACTTGTCTGTCCCAGGGTATTTGTCTGTGTCCAAGCTCAAAATCACTCTAGTAACTTTTTCCTCCTCAATCAATCTTAAGAGATTCATGTTCTCCTCATTAGTTATTAGATTTGGTATGTGCTCAAGCATTTCCTCCATGTTTTTTATGTCAGACTCTTCTTGTTGAGTATATAGATTTTGAAATTGGAGTCTTGTTGCCTCTTTCATTTCCTCATACTCAAAAATCATGGTACCATCTTCCATATTTATCTCTCTTATATTGTTCGGTGACAATATTGCATTGGATTGCTTGTGGAAGAAGAATGTGTTTTGATCCCCTGCCTTTAGCCACAAGATGTGAAACTTTAATCACCAGTGCTCTTCCTCAAGTTTTATTTCCCTGATTAGTCGTTGTTGTATTTTTTTCTCCTCTTCCTAAACTTGGGGTGTGATTTATGCTCAGTCCATTTTGTTCTACAAATTTTCTAGCTAGGTTCTTATTGTTTTCTTTTCAGCAATTGGGGAAACAAAGCTAGATTTGGCCCATTCCTTTAACACTCCCTTAACCAATTTGAGTTTTTTTTCCCATATATAATTTGGGGTGCGTATGATCCATGTTTTCCACACTTGATTAACAATTTCCACAACCTTTTCGTTCTTGATCCATAGAGGTTGTACCTTAAAGGAAAAGGTCCATAGTCATGAGTTTCCTGCAGAGTTAAGGAAATTGGTTTGTGATTTGAGGTGTTTTCCAAGAGAATTTCAGACTTCATAGGTTTATTATGTAAAAGGATATTGGTGTGCACTTAAAAATGGTCCAGTCTTTCTGCAATACACCCCTTTCAGATTATTTTATTTCTCCATGTGAATATTCCTCTTATCAACTTAATGTCTACAAGATCCCAATCTTTTATCAGTCTTCCATTCTCTCCCTAAAGGGGCCTCAGACGATGTTTCCGCCCCTTTTTCTATGCTTGATATCGTTGCATTGAAGTCCCCAACTAAAATACAATTCCTAGATACTTCTGTGTCTTTCAAATTTAGGAGGGATCTCCAACAAACCTCCTTTTCTATATAGTTGACATGCATATATATATTGAATAAAGAGAATACATGGCCACTTTTAACTAATCTAAACTTTGTGAAAATCCAGTTTGGTGTTTGATAAACAAATTCCAAACTTACGTCTTGTTCATTCCAAAGTGTGCATAAGCCTCTAAATGCACTTCTTGAGTCTTCTGCAATTCCTCCACTATCTCTCCATGTGTTTACCAATTTTTAATGCCTCGACTACTTGCATTTTTCTCTTCTGGAGCAGGAAAACAATAGGTTTTTCCACTTTTATTAAATATTTTACTGTAATTACTTTGGGGTCACTACTGTTCAAGGATAAATTCGTGAGTGTGGACACAGACCAATCTCCACAGATCCACCCGGATCTGGAACAAACCGAGACAGAATACTACTCTTTCCCTAGTTCTAAAGTGTTGAATGGACAAGAGAGGAAGGATGATATACTTACTTGTGAAAGCTCTCCTTATCTCTGTT
>ML800462.1:215988-251338 GCA_009831015.1 Picea engelmannii | reverse complement strand
GTTACTGGGACTGATATCGAGTTCGTGTACAGTGAAAATCAAGAACGGCAAAATTTAACAGAAATAGCAATCGGCGTGCAAAAAAGATGAGGCCGCGGCAACATTACCTCAATGAGACCTCGCATTCATGCCAAGCATTATCTTCCTTCCGTTTGCCTTCGAGCTTCACAGTATTTTCCCGAGCGGGCTTAACAGCCCTGCTCTTTCCAGCCATGGCGTCCAATCCAGCTCGCCTCTGCTTTGAGCTTTGCGCTGATCGTGTCCGCCAGTGCAAAGGCGCGGGGGTTTTAGGCATTTCCTTTACTGTGAGAACATGATCGTCGTTGTCGTAGCAGCAATTATCTCTTTCATTGCCCCCATCCCGCAGAAGCAAATAGAAAATAGAATGGACAAGAGATACACAGTATTTAAAGTACCGGCATCATTAGCATTTAATAATTTGTTCGTAATTGTGATATTAGGGGTTCGATTATTCGTATAATTCCGTCGGCTGGGTTATCCCGCGCGTATGTCGCAGGTGCGGACTGTCGAGATGTCGCCGAGATGCAGTCCTGTTAAATAAGAATTCCGAATCACTTTTCGCCATGTCGTCCTCATTTTGCAATTAAAAAAATTACTGTTAGAATTTGGTGATAAATTATTAAAAGAGAAAATGCGAAATTAGCGAAGTGGCCCGCGTGAAGCGTCTACGTCAAAGGGTGGATGTGACTATTGAAGGGCGCCGCATGCATCCTGCAAACACATTGTTCTATGACTATTATTTATTTATTTGTTTTCTGACTCTTGTACGTAACTAGATTCATCATGCACATTCATGCATGTGCTTCACCATAGGTGACTGTGATCGGTATATTCTCAAGCGTGTTTTCCCAAGTGTAATGTTCCTTGCCAAGACATATATGTGCGACTGGAGGCCTTTTCACACCATATATGCAACACGATTTTGGAATAAAGATTTTTCTTTTAAACCTGAAAAGGGATAAAATCTTAAGAGATGCAAATTTTTGCCAGGTTATAAAATTGTGTATAATTTTTGCCATTGTGTATAAAATCAGATATGCAAATTTTTGCCATGTTATAAAAATGTGTAGAAAGATTTATTTTAAATTTTTGCCATGTTATAAAAATGTGTAGAAAGATTTATTTTAAATTTTTGTCATGTTATAAAATTGTGTAGAAAGATTTATTTTTATCTTGATGTTTGATAGATGAGATGTTAAAATATCAGTGTCATATTTACTTTTTAACTCTTTACACATGTCATGTAAATGTATATTTTAGCATAATAACCATAATCTTTAGAGATGCAAATTTTTGCCATGTTATAAAATTGTGTATAATTTTTGCCATTGTGTATAAAATCAGATATGCAAATTTTTGCCATAAAGATTTATTTTAAATTTTTGTCATGTTATAAAATTGTGTAGAAAGATTTATTTTTATCTTGATGTTTGATAGATGAGATGTTAAAATATCAATGTCATATTTACTTTTTAACTCTTTACACATGTCATGTAAATGTATATTTTAGCATAATAATCATTTACATTTTAAAAACAAATGAAAAAAATATATTTTCTTTAAATGTATGTTTTAGCATAATAACTATTTGTATTGAAATTATGGTAATTAAATTAAATGAAGGATATATAAAAATAACCAAATAAAAATTATTAAGAGTAGATAATGTATATTATTAAAAGATAGAGTAGATTTCTTAATGTAAATCAAATCATTGTCACGTGATAATTTGTCATTTTAAAGTTGGTACAACGGTTTATTGTGCTACCAAGCACACATGGCAAGACACCACTTAAACATGCGAGTTTGAGCTTTGACAAGTTGTCGCCATGGAATTGTATCCACCAACAAAATATGCCCACATCTATGTTAGTGCCCCCTACCATGCAAGTGTGTCTCATGATAAGTTATTTCTTAGCCAACGTGGACACAATTTTCAATACATGCCCAATGTCTTTTGCCTTAATGTCATTGTGTTAGAACATGGTTTTGTGCTTCACACGGGATTAATGGACATTATAATTAATTACATCAATTGTGCCTCACGACACCTTTTTTGTATATATACTCATGTAATCATGTTGAAAGACAAGTACTTGACTATTTTATTTATTAATCAATGGTGTGGCATTCCCTTTGAGATCAATGTGGCATGCATCAAGAATCTTTGTATTTTTGTTTATGCTTCATTGTTTCCACTTGTCTGTGGAATTAACCAATGGGCTAATTACTCACACTTAGCATAACTCATCGATAAATCTTAAATTCATCAGTAAATCGACATATCTTAAATTCATCTTTTTACATATCAAATTGGTGTCATCCATGTGTCATTTAATTGTCCTCATTATCTCTTATTGAAAATGTTTAATGTTTTTCCCACCCCCAACATTGTCTCTAAAGTTGTTTGTCATGATAAATAGCATCATACTAGTGCCACCATACAACACTATGTTTGATGGATGATCACACCTTACATTAGTACATGTATACCTCGTCGTTGCTCAATTACAAAACAATGAAATAAAAAAATCACATTTTCATTTATACCTTACGCAACAATGTGCTATGTTGATGACATCAGAGATATCCACCACCCACAACATTTGTCAAAATGGAAACAAGTTCATTAGAAAGATTCCAACACTTTCCACCTCATTGCAAATATTGTAGCAATCCTAGACCATATGGACATGCTCGATAAATTACACAACATTGAAATGCTTATTCGTTGACTCTTCTACAAATTTCACCAACTCAACAAACCATTGAATGTATGTGGCCCTTGAAGCACATGTTAGAATTAACCATTGTTATCAACCTATGCCCATAATGCCCCTTAGCACATCGCATTATCATCATTGAACTCACAACATACATTCCTTGCAAATCCCCACATATGGCAACACTGCCCCAAATGCCTACCATTTATCATTACACACTATCATCCACATAGTCACCTCATTTGCAACCATGACCCCTCTTGGACCCTAGTGGAACAATCTACCTCCACCCTTAAATATAACAATTTTGTGGATGATAATGACACACCAAACTAATAAGTTGCATCAATGTTAAGCCATTTTCTATGATTTGGCAATTGCCACAATGATGGCCCTGACCAACTACACATGTCATACTCCTTGGTTTCATGAAGTAATTGTGCTCAAGTCCTATCCTAGACATGTAAAAGTAACCACACTTAGATTCCATCCTACATGTGCAAAAGTCATTATGACTATTTTCCAACCCACACATGTAGATGTAACTATGTATGTTTTTCATCCTTCATGGGCAACAATAACCATGCCTAACTCCTACCATACACATGCAAAAGTAACTACACTCGACACCCAATGCAAATGTGCATAAGTGACCATTCTTGACTTCCATCTTGTGTTTGTAGAAGTAACCATGCCTATCTTCCAACCTATGCTCGTAGTAGTAACCATGCATGACTTCCAATCAGTGTGTCGATAACTACCCTAATACTCTAGCCCATGTTGGCTCCACCACTACAACATCGCCATCCCCTAATGCGTGAACAAATATACACATTAGCTTTGATTTTTGCCTCATTGGTGTGGTGGACACTGGCTAAAAACTACTCAACATTAGTAGTTGTCACCACATCAACAATAATTTGGCCAGCATCACACTAGTCATTGCCTCATCTATAAGCATCACCACCCCCCTTCAAATCACTCACATTAATGGGTACCCAAAGCTACCTAATTGTCCTAACTTCTCCCTAATAGACTCATTATTTAACAATGTCCTCTCCCCAACCACCTCAACTAGTTCATCCATTTCCCAATGATCAATTGATGTCCACACCCCATTGCCACCATCCTTCATTCCCTCATCCTTCCACCTCACCCTTAGTGTCAAATCAACTGTAGGTGAGGTTTTCCATTCCCTACCACTTAACCCCACCCCATCATCTCAAACAAATAAAACCATTAGGTTTAGATTTCCACAATCCCACCTACATGTGCAATATTATAATTCCTACTCCTACTCATTGTCCCAACATGTAGAATTGTCGTCGAAGTAATGTCACATCGTCGATCACCTCACAATGTTGTGTCGTGATGGTGCTCCCTCTCATTAGTGTATGCTCCAATGTGTTTCTCCACTATGCTTATTTTATTATTTAGTCATTACAATGTGTACTCCAACTTCTAGCTACCAACAATCAACGCCTAAATCTAACTTCTAGATACCAACTTCTTACATCTGAGTGTCCAACCTCTATGGTCCCCATCTATCAAGTTTGCCTCATCAACTCCACTATTATTATAGTGCAACAAGTTGTCATGACAAATGTCATGGACCTTATAGCATATTGATCCTACTGTGCAGCATGAGATGTGCCTTATAATTATTTTAGTGACATGTGTCATTGGCCACAATATGTCCTTCATCCCAACAAATAATTAGACATGGATGACATTCCAATCTAGCGACACTAAACCATGAGACTAGTAGTTTCTTCAAGGGTCTTTAAATTCAAGACTTTAAGATCATGAAAGATCTAGTTCTATGTGAAGTTGATGCATTTTGGCACAATACCTTGTAGTTCATAGACCATTGTGCACGTTAAGTCTCCTGCCAAATTCAATCACATATTTTCCTCCTTGAATTCAATAGTGATTTCTACTACATAGAGACAAATGGAGAGACCTTCCTCGCCCCGTGCAATTATGTATTACTAAATAAATGTGACAATTCAATGTGTAACATTTGGGCCTGAAGTCATGTTCACATATGTCTCTTCCAAGTAGCCATGACCTAGGTCAAGGTCATAGCACTTAAATACATATGCACTCATGCTAGAGCCAATTCTCTTCCAACTTATGGGTCTAAGATAGTGGTTGACACCATGCATGAGATGAAGACCATCAATTGGGCCAACTTCACCCCAAGGTTGGCATTGTGCATGATTTGAAGTACCTATAATGCATGTTCAAGATGCCCCCAATTTTAATGCACTTGATCATTAATGCAACCCTCCCATCCCTACGTCATTGGTAATTAGATACCTCATCCTCTAGTGCTTCCACTACCATTACATCTGCTATGTCACAACTTCATCTTAGTGCCACCAACTACACTTCCAAGTCTCATGTGACAAAATTATGTTTGGACATGCATTCAATGCCTTCCACCATGCCCTAGCCCCTTCTTTGCCCGTGATATTTTCATTGATGTGGATGTGGTATTTGTTGATTGGTTCTTGCAGAAACATTATTATATTGTGTTTCCTTATGGTGTAGTATGCTCATGTTTGAAGCTACACCTGTAGTTGACAATAGATGAGTCACTCTTCGAGTTAGGTTGTTAATACTCAAGATTAACCTAGAGAGCACCAATTCCAAGCATGATCGACAATAATTTCTCACTTGATCTTCTTGGTAGTGAGATTGTGACCACCATATTTGTGCAAAAATGTTACAAGAGCTCCCTCATTTTCTTCAAGGAATGATACAAAATGAGCTTGGAATGATGACAATACCACACCAAGAGCATTTAACATCCAAACTATGCCAACCCCACCACAAAGTGACATCCATGCCATCTTTAGCTTGGGTTTCTCAAGCTGCTAACCCTTTGTTTCATTAGTTATTGGAAGCATTACATCTCTCATTATCAATGCACCCTGCCTTCCCTATTTTACTCGAACACAATAGTAGGTCACCTAAGAGTCAATGACAAATACCCATTACAAGCTCTAAATACACTTCTAACTCTCAACCACGCCAATAGTCATTGTGACCATATGCCTTGTTCCCTAACATATAGTTAATGACAAGACCCTTGCCATCGACTCATGATGTGACTTCATAGAAGCTTCATAGCAAAAGCACCAAAGACATATGGCAATCAAACATCCCCCATCCCATTGATACAAATGCACCCAACACATGGTCGAGAAAACTCAACAATAACCACAATAACAAAAACCATTGCAATAATAAAAACTTGGCAACAACAACAACTCTAAAGCCTTTCCTCTCCTTACTTTGGGCCACCAAACCCTATAGTCATAAGCTCTTTAATTCCAACATGCATTAACATAGTGCCCATAACACATTCAAACCCACATGTTTCTAGCCACACTCTAAATATTTACCACATATCGAAAATTGAATCGATTGACACATGCAACATGCCTAAATGAAGAAGAATTGTGGCATCTATATTCTTCCCTAAAATTCAACAATATTTTAGATGATGTACTAGACCCAACTTTCATCCCTAGTTCCTTCACACTACCTACCTTGCCACCACCTACTTTCACACCTAACTACACCCCTTTGCCATTGTGTTCAATTTTGACCAACTAGCACGTGCATTTTATGCACCCAACAACCATAATCAACCACCACTTCCCATATATACATCAAACACCAAAGCCATCTCATAACCACTCACCACTAAATAACTTGTCATGCAATTCCTATTTTGGGATGGAAAAAGTGAAATAAAGACTCAAAGTTATCCAAATTCTCCATTCATCCTAAATGACCATGTATTTCTACAAGTGCAACTCACTACAATTGAGTCTCTTGACCCTTTCAATGCTTTTGCATCTTGCCTCTACCACTCCTTCAACTAGATTGAGGTGGTGGGGCCCTTCTACTTAAAGGAGAGTTTAGACATGATTGTGGCCTTTGAGCTAGCCTTCTTTGCACCTTAACCACTAAAAAATGCATCATAGGAAACCTCCAAGTGCACTAGTTTGCAAAAGTTCCACATCGCGATGAAGCAACAACATCACTCAATTGAGCAAGAGATCAATCAAGTACGTGTTTCACTTAGTTTCACTAAGAAATAGATTATCATGCCATGCATCAATATGTAGGCCTCCCAGTGCACAATGGTACTTGTCATCATCAAATATGCTAAGGCCTACATTGATACATTATGCTTAGAGAACTGTGAATTATATATACACAAGGAGAACCTCACTTCTCCTCCCTCATTGACATGCATGCACTTGGTATAATACATTGAAGATATTTTAGATGAGAATGTCATTCTCTTTAATTGATATTCCAATGTTGTCCCCAAGAGGGATCTAAATCACACCACCACCAACATTGCCAAGGCACTTAATTTACATTGTGTTTTTGTTGACCAAATGAACATAATTGTTGATGCCACGGTCTAGGAGACCTATTGGTTGGTTACCCATGCATGTCGTCTAGAGTACTTGATACATATTCAAGTTTTGATACCCAAAGAGATGAGCCAATACATGAACACAATGGATTGCCTACTATAGTTCATTGGCATGGAGAACACATCATTCACCAATTTCACAATGGCTAAGCACAACTAAGATAATGTCAACACTTGGATGCAAACTTGGGACATGCGGAACACCAATGTTGAACATAAGTTGGATCAGTGTGATTGTGCTTGGTATGCCATCGACTTACTTCCTAGGATAACCTCTCTTAATGAATGGCATGCATTCCACAATTGCACCCAATCTCAATGGAAACAACATCTAACTATAATCCAAAATTCCATCGAGGACATCAAACTACTTTCCAAGCAGGTTCAAATCATTCCCAACTTAAGGAGGAGCTCTACATTTCCCAAGTAGTTGGTTCACTAAGGAGTGTTGCAAGCACATAGTGTGGTCTATATCCTAATAGAATTTGATGTCATGCCTCTTCTCTTGCACAATTCCCCGCCATTAGTTTTGCCCCCACCTAGTGCTACCCCGCCATAGTGAGTTTTGGTCCCAATCTTTCTTTAAGCTTAAGTCCCCGCAAATCAACACATCTTTCTTTAAGCTTAAGTCCCCGCAAATCAACACTTGGACTCTTCTACAAGTAGTTTGTAATGCCTCTTTTGACTTCAAACCAACTCTAGCAAACTACCCAACACCAAGCTTTTGTGCTCCCCTTAAGCATCCTTCACTCATAGCTAACTAAGCACTAGTGTTAAGAGATGCTTTGAGGATGAAGCATCATTTTGAGGGTTGGATAATGTTGAGCATAGTTAGTGTGCACCAGTAAAAGTTACTACTAATCCATTCAGTGCATATATGTTGATGCTAGTTGGATGTATGTCCCACACTAGCATGCCATCTCTAGTCAACACAACCTCGGTTTGACCCTTTGATGCATTATATCATATTATGTATAAATTGTAAATAAGTGGTTATAATTATGTGAGTCAAACCATATGAGCTTAAATAAACAACCCAATGTGTAAATGATATAAATATCTTTATATGGATTCCTAGTGCAAAGGTTTCTATATGAATCTTGTGCATTGGATATTTTGTAAAAGGAGGTTTCCCCCTCGAAATGGATTATCTTCATTGACTATTTTTTTGTTTGGTTCATAATAATCACCTCATATCCAAGGTGTTATGGAGAATGTGTTTTTAGCTATTCTTGGTTTGAGTGGGAGCTTGCATAGAAGGAAATCTTGTTGCAGGGAAATGGCAAGCACATCTAGATTAGAAATGAAGAAGTTTAATGACACTAACTTTGAGCTATGGAAACTCAAGATGGAGGATATTCTTGTAGATCAAGATCTATGGTTTGAATATCTAGAACAAAACTCACTAGTATGAAAGATGAAGAGTGGGTGGTGTTGGAGAGAAAGACCAGAAACCTTGTGAGGATTTGTTTATTGATTTGACATTATTGAATGTTTCTGAAGAAGAAACTGCAACAAATATTTGAAAGAAGTCGAGGGATATGTATCAGAATGAATCCTTGGTTAATAAACTTTCTTTTGTAGAATAATTTGTTTTCCTCGACAATGGGTGATAGTAATTTTGTAGTTGAGCACATGAATGCATTTAATACTATTGTGACCTAGTTGATCTAAGTTGGAGTGAAGATGGATGAGGAGGACCATTGAATGATCCTTTCGTTTTCTTTGTCAAATTCATGGGACAACTTGGTAATTATACATTTTAAACCTTTACGGTATAACAATGCACATACAAATTCTTTATAAAACATAATGAAAATAAGAATAATCATACTTAGTACTCAAAAAATTTCCCTGGAAACCCTTAATCGGGAAAATCATCAAATGTTTAAAGTAAAACCTCTAACTCTCATTGTATTAACTTCACCATTACAATACAATATATAGGATCATGTGGCATATAAAATCCCTAATCCATTGACCTGGATTAGAATACAACCTTAATTCCTTAACCGGAATTAGAGAACCATGCGCTGAAAAAACCATGTGCCAAAACTGCCCAAAATGGATGCAAAAAACTACGCATTTTTATTTTATTTTATTTTTTAGGTTTTTTCAAGGACTCCACCCCCAAACCTAGGCAAGGGGGGCCTGCCGACCCTCTTTGTGACCCCCATGTTGTGATTAGTAAAATGTAACAACACCTGGGGTTAATCTTGCAAATAATATAACACATACCCAACAATAATGGCTAGTGGAAGCACTATAAAGACATTGGTGCTTGATGAGGTCATGGCTACTTTATTGTCAAAGGAGGTGAGGTGGAAAGATTTTGAATCCACCAATGAGGCCTTGGCTATTTGTGGAAGATCATAGGAGAAAGGCAAGAAGAGAGAAAAGGGAAGATCCAAATTTTATGGGAGACATAAGTCTCCTGGAAGGTCCAAGGAAAAATATTGGAACTACAACAAGGTTGGGCATTTTAGAAGAGACTACAAGGAAGAGACTAAGAAGGAAAAGAATGCTTCTAATGACAAGTCTAAAAAATATTCTCAAAAGGATGGTGGAGATGGCTATGTGTAGGTTTGGCAACCCATGCAGTCTAGAGTGCATGGTTGATAGACTCTAGAGCTTCCTTCCACATGACTTCCCATCGACACTAATTTTCAATGTGTGAGAAATATGATTGTGGGATCATATACCTTAATGATGACTCTCTTCTCAGCATAGTTAGATGTGGTAGAGTCTTGATCAAATTCTTTAATGGCAGAGTAAAGGGGATCAATGGAGTTTTCTACATTTTGAGTTTGGCATGAAACCTACTATCGGTAAGCACACTTAATGATGCGGGTGTGTAAGTTGTTTTCTCTAACAAAGGGTGTAAGATGGTCTGAGGAGCTATGGTGCTCACCAAGGGTGTTTATGTAACCACTTTGTTCCAACTTGATGTGTGCACTATTCATTGTAATAGTTCTTAGATTTATGTAGCAAAGAGATCTATAGGATCTACACCTTCACAATCATAACCTATATCTACTTCTAATGTTCATGCTTTATGGGTACCTATACAAACTCTTTCTTAATAAAGAAAGTTACCTGTGAAGAGACAATGATATGGCACCAAAGATTGGGCCATATAGGTGAGAAGGGCCTACGAGGCTTGAAAAACAAAAAACTTATTGATGGATTGCATGATTGTGCTCTTGAATTTGATTTTTGCGAGAAGTGCATATATGGAAAACATAACCATGTTCAATTTTATTCAAGTTTTCATCAATCTCATGGCTTGTTGGACTTAATTCATTTTGATGTATTAGGTCCAATTAAAATTCTTTTGATTTCTAAAGTTTTCTATTAAGTGCCATTCATTGATTATTATTCTAGAAAGACATGGGTGTATTTTCTTAGAACTAAATATGAGGTGTTTAGTTGGTTTAAGGAGTTTAAATCTCTCTTGGAAAATTAGACTTGTAGGAAGATTGAGGTATCGAGAATTGATAATGGAAATGAGTTTTGTTTTACAAAGTTTGATCATTTTTGTAAGGAGAATGGAATTGAAATACTTAAGACAACTCCATATACCCCTCAATAGAGTGGGGTTGTGGAACGAATGAATAGAACATTAATGGAAAGAGTTAGGAGTATGCTTAGTGGAGCCAACTTAGAGAAGAGGTTTTGGACATAAGAAGTTTCTATTACATGTTACTTGATTAACATGTCTTCCACATAAACTCTTGTGGATAAGATCCTCGTGGAGGTATGGATGGGAAAGAAACCCTCGCTTCAACATATTCATGTTTTTGGTTGTGAGGCATATGCTCTTGTGCTTGAGGAAGAAGTGATCAAATTTGGATAACAAGGTTGTGAAATGTATCTTCGTCAGTTATGGCATTGACGTGAAAGGGTAAAAGCTTTGGGATCTTGTGGCTAGAAAAGTTTTGTTTAGCAAGAATGTTATTTTCAGAGAAGTTAAGCCTTCTCCCATAGTGGTGCAATCAAAAGAGGATGGGAAGAAGTTGGTGGTTTAGCTACCACCCAAGATTGAGAAAGTTGAACCAAAAAATGAACAAGAAGTTCATGATGGACCCGATGAGGAGGAGGGTTCATAGAGTTCATAAGAGGAGGAAGAAACTCCACTCAAACTTTAAGGAGGTACACTCAACAAAGAAGGAAAACAAATAGGTATAATTATAGTCAATCTCATTTCATATGTATATTTTCTTTATTTGCTAACACCAATGAACCTAGAACTGTGAAGGAGGCGGTGGAGATGGAAGATAAGGAGTCCCAGAGATTGGCAATGGATGAGGAAATGGATGCACTTAGAAAGAATGATACATGGGACTTGGTACCATTGCCCCATGGATGGAAACCCATTGGATGTAAATGGGTATTAAAAAGGATCAATTGAGATGACAATATTAAAAAGCCCAATGCAAGGTTGGTTGCAAAAGGATATTCCTAGGTTGAGGGCATGGAATTTGGTGAGATATTTTCCCCATTTGCTAAGTTCACATCTATTAGGCTCCTATTATCTATAGTAGCAACTTTTGATTTAGAGACAGAACAGATGGATGTGAAAACAACATTCCTACACGGTGACTTAAAGGAGGAGATATATATGACACAACCATAGCACTATGTTGAAAAAGATAAAGAGTCATTGGTTTGCAAATTTAAAAAGTCTTTAGATGGTCTCAAACAATCTACATATGTTATTCTTTGGTAATAATAAGAATGTGTTTTATGATATGAAGTCTCATCTTTCAACACAATTTGATATGAAGGACTTGGGAGCTGCAAAATTTATCTTAGGAATGGAGATTAGGAGAGATAGAGAAAATATAAATTTTTGGTTGAGCTAGAGTAAGTACGTAAACTCTGTGCTACAATGTTTTTGCATGACAAATTGCAAATGATTGAGTGTTTTGATTTATGTGGGAACTAAGCTTTGAGTTGAACAATGTCCTACAACACCCACACAAATGGAGGATATGGCTTATGTTCCTTATGCCAGTGTAGTTGGTAGTTTGATCTATGTTATGGTTTGTACTTGGCCAAACATTGCCCAAGCAGTGGGAGTCTTGAGTCGATTCATGTCTAATCTTGGACATGAACACTGGGCTGCAATGAAGAGGGTCTGTAGGTATTTACAAGGTGCTTCTAAATATTCCATTTTCTATTATAGTGATGTTTCAAGGGACCCACACTTAGTGGATATACATGTTTATGTGGATTTCGATTGGGTAGGGGATGTGGATAGAAGGAGATCTACAAGTAGATACATGTTTCAATTGTTTGGTGGAGTAGTAAGTTGGATGAGTAAGAGACAACTTGTGGTCACTTTGCCCATTGTAGAGGTAGAGTATATGGCATCTACTCATGCATGTAAGGAGGCCATTTGGCTTATGAGTCTGTGTTCATAAGTACGACTAAGTAAGAGAGTTATTGTAGTTCAACACGATCATAGTAATAATGCCATTTGTCTAGCTAAGAACCCAACGATGTTCATAATTAGGGCTAAGTAAGAGAGCTACTACAGTTCAATGTGATCATAATAATAGTGCCATTTGTCTAGATAAGAACCCAACCTTTCATGTGAAGTCAAAGCACACACACACACACACACACACACACACACATCTAATACCATTTAGTTAGGGACATGGTAGAGGATGGAAAGGTGATACTCAATAAAGTTGACACTTTGTAGAATGTTGCAAATGCATTAATGAAACCAGTGAGCACAAGGAAATTCAAGTGGTTGTAAGCCTATGGGCCTTATGGCCCCTAACAATTAGCTCACGATTTGTTCCATTCTCCCTTATACTCTTGCAAGGTATATGACAAGTGGGATAATGTTGGGACAAGTGTGTCATACACCTTGTAGTCCTATAGTGGAGAAGTGAAAAAATTCAAAGCAGTGGCAATGAATACATGCAAAGCTATACCAGGGAATAAATATAGAGTTGTAGTAGGGATAAATGTAGAGCAATAGTAGGGAATTTTTTTTGAGTAGTGGCAGGGAATAGATGTAGAACACTAGCAAACAATGAATGCTAAGCAACAACAATTGGCCAATTAATTCATGGTGGTTTCCAACATGTAGAACTGGAAAACCATAAATGGTTTATGGTTTTTGCTATGCCTATTTATTGAGTGCTAGGGTTGGAGAAAAACTATATGTGAGTTTTAACTTACTATTATGTTGCCAAAAGTTCTCCAGAATCTTTATGCTACTACTACACACTCTTGTTGAGAGCACAAAGACTATGTAATGTATTGTAACCATTCAATTGTTGAATAATACATTGAATATGCTTTAGAGCATGGGCTTTTTTCTTGGAAGAGTTTTCCCTAGGAAACCATTGTCTAATGGTTGTATGTTTTTGTGTTGTTTATTATTGCAATCATGTTTGTTTAATTTCTGCACATTCTTCTCTCACTGATTAGTGTAGGAAGCATATTTTGCACCTTTTCTTCCTTACACTACAATCCCCATGTTTTAGACTAATATACAAACTCTAAAATGACCAAATAAACCATGGGAGAGTAATTTTGGACCTGGGAAGAGGGATGGATGGTTGTAGAGAAGATAAAGGTTGGGTTATTTGGGGAACACACATTTCCCCTATTAATTGTTGCTCATTAGGTGCCTTAGAGCTGATGTATTGTTCAACCAGGTTATTCCCATAAGGAAAACGATAGGATGGGTTATTCTTCTCTACATTGAAGAGCACTGGAAGGAAGAATACTCGGGAGGGACTATTGAGCAGAGAAGTGAAATATCTTATTTGTGTTGAGTAGGGTAGTGGATGAGAATTCCAATATTGTTTCATGGATGGCAAGTTACCTAAAGTGCTCAATTGTGGGAAAATTCATTAAGCCCGAGAGTCGTTGGGTTGGGTTGAGTGACCTGTGAGTCTATAGTTCATTTTCTTCACCTTGGTGGCCTCATAGACTGATTTGGGAGTGGCATCTACCCTGGATTCCTACTATTGGGTGGAAAATTGCTCATATGCAACTAATTTCTTGGACCATCTTGGTTAAAAGATAAGTGTTCCATCTATGCTCTTTATTCTCTTTTTATAATTCTACAATTAAGTCTATTATATGCTTATGAATGAAGTGGATATGGAACCCATGGTTTTAATGAGTTTATCCATGTTATTATACCTGCCTCTGGCAGGATATATAACGATCGATTCACAGTCAAAGATCATTGACTCTAATTTTTTTTATAAAGTTTTCACAATGTTCAATCAAAATTATATATTAAATAGAATTTTTAAAAACTTAAAAAATAATTTTGAATTTTCTAAAATGCTTATATCTAATTTTTCATTGGTAGAAACCATGGATGGGACTAAATTCCCTTGCTTGGATGTGACACTTTAAAAAAAAAAATTAAATAAAAAACAAAATAAAATCCAAAAAACATAAAATTTACACGTGTTCCTCATCCTCTAAGTACGTTTGATGGACATATATGCCATGTGTTTAATGATATGAGGTGCTATAAGTCACCGTCTCTAAGTACGCTTGATGGACATATCTGACTTGTGTTTAATGCTATGAGGTGCTATAAGTCATGGCATTTAATGCTGAGTCTTCTTCGTCGTTGTTTATGAATTGTCGTCATTGCTAAGTTTGGAATAAACTTATTTACTTGTTTTCATTCTATTTTTATTTAATTTCTTCATTATTTTCACCTAACTTATCTCCTATAAAATTAATTTGCATTTCTTTTTTAATTATCTGTATTTTATTTTCTCATTATCTTTTATATATACATTATATAATTTTATAATATATTTAATTAATAATTTTATCTAACTTACTATATTAAAACATTTATGCTGTTAAAACATTTATAAAAAGTATAAGAGACAGGTATAAGCAACTTTGTTGCTAATTTCACTTGTTTATGTTGTAGTATTTAGTTGCATACATATATGAATTCAAATGGTGTTGCTTTTTTAATGGCTTCAAAGTTATACTGAAATTTTTGAATATGGGTTGTGTCCTTCCTTCATGGGTTGGGTAATCCATGAAAGTGGACATTGCAACACATCACTCTACAAAACTACCTAATTGATATCTAAATGTGTGTTGCTTAGCAAGACATTATTAACACATTTGGTTCAAACTCAAACAAGTTATCGCCTCAAAATCACATTGATTGACAAAACATGATTGCATTTATGTTCACATCACCCAACCTACAAACACCCCTATCAAAGTATTTTCAATAAATATGGATGTGATTTCTAAAATATGCCCACCACCTTTTGAATTAAGTCATTATATTACGACATGTTATTGTGTTCTAAATATGATCCATAGACATTTATGATTCCATTTACATTAATTATGATATAAGCTCTTCCCTTTTATATTTACTTAGACCATCCCTAACATTTCATTGATATCATTGTGACATGTGCATGAAAGTAGACCTTTTATATTTACTTAGACCATCCCTATCATTCCATTGATATCATTGTGACATGTGCATGAAGGTAGACCTAGACCTAATTGCTCACACTTAGCTTAATTCAATGACTAATCAACAGATGTGAGCGTCATCTTTTCAAAGTGTTAATATTCTTTTAACAAAATCCTACGACAAGCATTCAATTTACTTAAATAAAAGAAAGCTTTCATTAACATAGCACTTAAGTACAAAGCTAGGCACGAGAAATATTTTTCGAGGTCTTTGTGTTTCTCTACTCTTACTTACGAGGAACTATATCGACCATACAAATTTTTTACCTAAAGCTTTGACGTGTAGGTAAACCCATGCACATTTACAAGGTTACAAAGATAATACACGTTACATCAAAATTTCGTAAAGCTTTTTTTCCCTTTGAAAGTTTTTTCAAGTTGGTTCTAGGAATTTCTTCGCTTTAATGAGTAAGGACTTTAAGGAATGCTCGTGACCATTAGGGAGAGCCCCTCTTGTGGTCCGCCCTAACTTTAGGGGCAAATACGGGTCCTTACGTGTGTTGGATTCCCTGCACTGACATGTTCAATTGGAGTCGTCACTCCTCCGAAAAAGTGTGCGTAATTGAGATGACAGGAAGCGATCTTTGCAACACGTCAAGTTCAATGCACAGTGTAAACCCTATGGACACTATGTACAATGTAAACCCTATGAACACTGTGTATCGCTTGCAACACGTCAAAGTTCAATGCACAGTGAAAACTCTGTACAATGCACAGTGTAAACCCCATGGACATTGTGCATCGCTACAGAGAATTGATGGTGGCAAGTGGGTTGCTTGTCCACCATTTACACAACATTGTGCCTCATTTCACGTGTGCCCCTTAGGGCAGTGTTGGTCACTTACCCACCTCATTTATTCATCATTATTCGATAGTGGGTTATCCTTCCATCAATAATGGTTCACTGAGAAAGTTAGAAGATTTGCTTTGAGTTTTTTTGCTAAATTTAAGTGGATTATTTTTTGGGATATATCATTATTATAATCATCCTCATCACGGAAGGCCAACAATTGTCCAAGGCACTATAAAATATATAGTCAAGAAAAAGACATTGGAAGTTCAAACTCATCTTCATAAAATAAAAGGCACTATAAAATATATAGTCAAGAAAAAGACATTGGAAGTGCAAACTCATCTTCATAAAATAAAGTATTCAGTGTTAGGTTTGAGTTATACATTTTTAAAAAGAATATAACTTTGTTGGAAGTAAACAAATTAAAAGTTTATGAGGAAAAACTTTGTAATGAAGTAACTAAGTTAGATTGTTTTAGGATGTTTCAACTACAATCTGAGATTGAAAAGAACTTGTTATAGTTGTGAAGTCGAGAGAGATTTATTGAGACATTTGTATTGTCTAACACATTTATTGATCATGTTAGTAAGTTGGTCATGGGGTCTCTTCCTTCTCATCTTCATAAAATAAAGTATTCAGTGTTAGGTTTGAGTTATACACTTTTAGAAAGAATATAACTTCGTTGGAAGTAAACAAATTAAGAGTTTAGGGGGAAAAGCTTTGTAATGAAGTAACTAAGTTAGATTGTTTTAGGATGTTTCAACTACAATCTGAGATTGAAAAGAGATTGAAAAGAACTTGTTATAGTTGTGAAGTCGAGGGATTTATTGAGACATTTGTATTGTCTAACACATTTATTGATCATGTTAGTAAGTTGGTCATGGGGTCTCTTCCTTCTCAAGTTTTGTTGAAAGTAGGAAGTAATCAACTTGACATGAGTCATTTATGAAACATTTATCTTGAACAAGATATTGACAAAGGTCAAACATCTATTGAAGGAAAATGGCTAGGCATCTGGGTCATGAGAGTCCCAAAAAAGGCATAATAACTTCTCTATGACCTCATAGTATGGTGAGCATTTGAAGACAAAGTGGTCCTCGATCTTTTGCTCTAGGGAATATGTTTGACAATGTTCACGAGGAATGTGGTGATTTGTCCCAATGTAGCATTGATGGGAACATATTTCAATATGCGTAGGGGGGACCCTTAAATTGTAGGCCCTATTGTGATTTGGCATATCTAGGAGGTTTAATGAACCCATCACTGAAATTAAGATATGTTTGTATTAGTAATGGAGCTTTGACAAGAGTGGCTCTATGGGTACATATTGAAGATAAGATTTGAAATTCTCATCTCAAATACCCTTGTTTATCTCTCTTTTGGAGAGGCTTGGTGTGTCCATTGAGAAGTTATGTGGACTAGACAACTTGTCAATATCACGATTGACTAGATGGATCAATGAGGAGGCTTTGGCATACCAATTGGAATGGATCCCATTATTTGTTTGCTACATAGAAGATTCCAGTGCAAGATATATGTAATTGATATGACTAATATATGGGGTGCCCATTTGCCTAAACCTGTAAATCATTGTTGCAACTTGGAAGACCATAGAGGTAATGAGTGGGGCAATGCCAAATTTTGCATGAATGACAGTGCAAGGAACTAATTTCTTTGTGTGAATGTTTGGAGAGCATCGATACAATGACTCTCTCTATTGACTCTGATTTATAGGTCAAAGGTAAGGTCCCCAAATGTCATAACCAAAGAAGAGTAGGCATGACTAGTGAGTGAAAGAGATAAACTTTTGTCCATAGGTCTTGAAACTAAAGTTGGGAACACTACTTCTAAAGGGAAGTAAGGGTTGCATAACCTTTACTTAAACAATACTCTACTACCTGTCTCACACTAAAATATGGACTAGAAAAGAGAAACCCTATTTACTCCTATAGTTCTTTTGACTCCCTATGTATCATCAACACTTGTATGTACTCTACCAATGATGAACTTATAAAGTGTCATAACTAGTAAAACCATTAGCTCTAGAAGACCTAGAACCTTGAGCCTCCTTTCCATGAGTAGATGTCAAGGGACTCCGTCAAATGCCCTGCATAAGTCTCTGAAGCAACAATAAAATCTATGCTTGTTAGCCTTGGCCTCTTCAATGATAGAAGACAGGGTGAAGATGTGGTCATTGGTGTGACCATTTCTTTTGAAACATGTTTGTCCTTTAGCTCTCATTCTCTAAGTTTGAACCCATCTCGAGACATAGATCTTTGCAATTGTGTTGAATATATTTGCTAAGGTATGCCTACTCATAATTATGTGATAGTTACCACTCATTCTTATCTCTAGTGTTATGGATGGGGTGATTGATGTAGAAAGTCCAAGATGGTGGAAATCCATGGGCAATAACAAGTGAAACAAGTTTGTGACATGAATTACCAAAACTTTAAAACTATCTCTAAAGAATTCAACTTAGGGATCCTTTACACTTGGACCTTGTTGGAATTGAGTTTAACAATGGCATGATGGCATGAAGGATTAGATGATTGAAGATAAATTGAAAATTAATTTTATTTAACCACGTTATTCAAAAATGTTGAATGCTACAACTAAGCCAAACTAAGTTTAATACACAAACTTCTCTGACTGCAATAAATCTTTATGTTGTGAAAGATTTTCCTCATTTGTGGTCTTCTACATGATGTTCTTTGCATATAAAACATTCAATTTGTGTAGCCAAGTGTATTGATAAATTCCTTATTTATTTCTAAAATCTTATCTAATTTTTAAAACATTTCAGATTAGTTTTGGAATAAGTTCTCTTCTCGTGTGATTTTTTCTTTCTTTCTATTAATCCTCATGTTTATGGTATTTAGAGTACAAAATGGTATCATTCTCTACATACTTTTACTATCTTGATAATGACACTAGATAAAACTTTTATGTCATTCTAATATTCTTTTTATAATTTTATATTCTAGTATTTTGTAGTTCATCACTATGTAAGATTACAACATCATGATATTCATATTCATTTTTCTTTTACCATTTTCACCTTTTATGAAATTCAAAATACATATGGATATTTTAATAATCCATGAAGTATATTCATATTTGTTTTTGCTTTTGATATTTTAATTATGCAATGATAGACTTTCCCATTCATCTTCCCTTTTACATATATAATTTCATTCTCATTCATTTTTACTTTCATGCTTATAATTTCATGAGATTCACAACATAGATTGATATCTTCATCATAATCTATGAAGCATATTCTCATTCATTTTTGCTCTCGATATTTTAATAATCCATGATGCACATTCCCATTCATTTTTCCCTTCCCATGTATAATATCGTTTCCATTCATTTTCCATTTCCCATATATAATTTCATGAAATTCACAACACATGTTGATATCTTCATCGTCCAAGTGCAATGGTTGGTATCTTCATCAACCTTGTTTCATGATTAACTAAGTTAAATGTTGGTAATATCACTAGATGTGTTGATGAATGAATTTTATTGAAATCGATATTGTAAAGGATAAAGATAATTCAACTCAAGAATCAATGTTGTTAGTGACATCAATATTGTAAAGTGTTTATTTATTTTGTGAACAAATTGTTATTTTAAAATGTTTGTCTATTCATTTAATATTATAGAGAATGGGTTAGAAGACAAAATGGTTAGTGAAATCAATAACGTGAAATTATTTTTGTTTATTTTGTAAATAATTTATTTTTTTTTTATTTTTTTTTGTTTATTCGTTTAATATTATGGAGAATGAGTTAGTATTATACATAATAATAAATAATTTTTCTCTTACTTGTATATGCTCACACATAAATTGGATGCGGAGATAGATTTATTGAAGCAAAATGTAATGTCAGTTGCCACATTGTTGGTAAAACTAAGACATTGCATAGTAGGAATAATGCATTATACATGATTCATTCATCATAAAAGATTTATCATTATATATTTTTATCAAATGATTCTAGTCATAAGTGGGAATTTCATCTAGATGACTCGTGGAATTATTTTTTGGCTAAGTGGTTATGATTAGGGGTAATCTAATTTGTTTTCTCCCATCCATTTGAAATAAGTCATTGCAAAAACAAATCAATCCACGAGGGACATACATGCCACAAGTGATAATGGAATCAAGTTGGAGAAGACAACAATGAATCACTTTAACCACAATCATATACAAATTATTATGTATTGATATTTACCTAATTCTTCCATGTAATTTTTTTCATGTGTTGTGTACATTCTCATGTTTGGTGGTTGAAATAATTTATATTATTATTGGTTAACAACCAAGCATCCAAATTCATAAACTCTTATTAAAATGCCATTTATCTAGAAAAAGAAAACACATAGTTGTCATTTTATATTGAAAAAAAATTGATCAAAATTTTAAAACCGGACATGAACCTTCTCTTACTAGCATGCATACAATCATTTGATGACACCAATAGACTTTCTCTTACATTAATCGACATTAACTTAATTTTTTTATAAATAACATTAGTATTAAAATGACATCCATTATTCCATTATTGACATTAATACCAACATTTAATAATTGATTTCACTAAACTAATAGACAAACTATTAGACAAACAATTACAATATACGAAGATGTCACCTTAATGCACCACATAAGGTTTTGTATTTTAATCTAATGGTTTGTCATTGAAATACACCAATTTTCTGCTATAAAACACATTGCTATAGTTTTGGAGTTTGTAACAATATGGCGATGTGTGAAATGCCTAGTTATACATGAAAAGTTTGTTTATATTACCCTCTTTCATCTAAATCTAACCAAAAGAAAATATTTTGCAAAATATGTAATTTTTAGGATGATTTGCAAAGTATGTAACTTTGGAAGATGATTTTAGTGGGCACACATGTAGATATTTTGGAAGATGATTTTAGTGGGCACACATGTAGATATTTTGTTGAATTATTAAGTGAAATACCTACCCCATCTACCTTGGAAAATCTGTTATGAACCTGATGGATACGATGGGCGAGTCTAGTAACTCGAGTTCGAGGAAACCCATTGATGGGGAAAATTTTGCATGGTCTAGGGGCATTGGGATCGGTTACTCTCCTATCAAAACTAGAAGCGCCAAGAAAAAGATGAGTGTGGAACTTCCTACTCTTACAGATTCCACACTTTCCACTGATAGTGGGGCACATAGAGCAGTGAAGGCCCTTGCTCGTGCCAAGTAATGATTTTGCTCTCCCTAAACCTTAGGGGGACCAGAGACACCCTAAAAGCGGCCTCTTTCCGTAGTGTAATGGAGAAAACTCACCCTGATTTGGTATTTCTGCAAGAAACGCTTGTCTCGGCTCAAAGTTCCAGGTCCTTTATGCAAATTTTCCGCTCAAATTGGTTTTGTGTAGTTGTAAATTATTTTGGTACTTCTGGTGGTTTACTGACGGCCTAGGACCCAAATCTTTTTAATTTGACCCCGACCCTCACTGTCAGTGGTCTCTTATTGACAGGTACTTGCTTAGCAAACAATTTGGAGATTACTCTTTTAAATTGCTATGGGTTGTGCGTGGATAAAATAATCTTCTGGAATTTAGTGGCGGATTCCAGATTATTAAGTATTAAAAATTTAATATTAGCAGGAGATTTGAATATTACTTTGGCTTCAAATGAAACTTGGGGTGAAGGGGCAACGGTGAGATCAGATGATTACTACAAATTACTTTTTCAGAACAATAGTCTTATTGATGTGGAGCCAGTTAAAGTTGTTCCTACCTGGAGGAATGATAGGTCGGGCACAAATGCTATTTGGAAACGTCTTGACAGATTTATTGCATTTGAAGAACTACTATCAAGTATAGACCACTTTAAGTCTTGGGTCGAATATCCTTATGTATTCTACCATGCCTCGATACTATTACAATTGGATGTCACTCCTCTTTACAAAGCTTACCCGTTTAAATTCAATTCCAATTGGTTAATGGAGTAGGATTTTGAGGATTTAGTTCTCGCCCTATGGAATGATCATAAATTCCTAAATGAAAGCAACAAACAAAATCGCCAGGTGTGGAAATTAAAGGAGCTGAAGGATGCCACAAAAAAATGGAAAAATCTTGTTTATTAAAGGAAGCAAGTTACTTACTGCATCTAGAGGGAGAAATTAATCATTTGCTTTATTATGACACTGGTATTATGAGAACTCCAGAGGAGGAAATCAAACTAAAGGAGCTTGAACTCATCAAGAACAATTATCTAAAAAGAAAAGAAGAACTATGGCATCAGAGAACCCGTGCTATCTAGTTAAAGAGTGGCGATGGAAATACTAAATTCTTCCATAGTTTTGCAAACTACAGAAGAAACAAAAAAATTGTTTGGGAAATCTTCACTCGGGCCAGGAAAATTTGAAATCTGTTGCCACGAATTATTACAAATCTTTTTTTAAAGCTGAGGAACAACCCCAAATAACAGATCAGGTAAGAGTAGTTAATCTGTTTAAGAAATTCATTACAGAGGAAGATGCAGGAACTTTATTCAGACCAGTGGAGTCAACTGGATTAAAAGCAATACTTTCTTTTTTCAAGCGAGATAAGAGCACGAGGCTCGATGGGTGGACGGTCGAGCTTTTCTCTCATTTCTTTGACCTTGTTGGTGGTGATCTATTGGATATGGTGGAAGAAACAAGAACAAAAGGATTGCCTGCAGGAGGATTAAATTCCACTTTCTTGGCATTAATACCAAAAGTTAATAACCCTTAGACTTTTGGTGATTTTAGGCCAATTTCCCTATGTAATCTTGTATACAAAATAATCACTAAGATTATAGAAAATAGGTTGAAACCTTTTTTATCGAAGTCACTTTCCATGGAGCAGTTGGGGTTCCTGAAAGGTCACCACATTCAGGATGAGATTGGCATTGTTCACGAATGTCTCCATAGCATAAAAAAAAGTCTTTAAAATCTTTACTTCTAAAATTGGATTTACAAAAGGCTTATGACTGCATCAATTGGGACCTGTTAAGATTGATCCTGATTCAAATCAGGCTGAGGACTGATATGACAAAGTGGATTATGAGTTGCGTTTGTTCATCGACATTTGCAATTTTAGTAAATGGAGAAGCTACTGAATTTTTTAAAAGCGGAAGGGGACTGCTCCAAGGATGCCCATTATTGCCACTCTTATTTATTCTGGTAATGGAGGGACTTAGTCTTCTCTTAAAAGAGGGTCAACAAAAGGGTCTGCTAACATGCATAAAAGTATCCAGGACTTTAAGAATTCTTCATGTTCTTTTTGTAGATGATGTTGTTATTATGACAAATGCAACACTAAATGAATGGTGGGAGATCGATAAAATTATCAAACTATTTTGTTTAGCATCCGACTTAGTAGTAAATCTACAAAAATCGACGGTACTTCATGAAGGTCTCACACAACAAGAGCTGGATCATTACAAAGGTTTTTTAACCTATTGTTTCACTGACCTGTCTGTTGGTTTCAAATATCTTAGGTATCATTTGAAAACAGGTTTACAACGAATTGAAGATTGGAATTGGATGCTTCATAAATTTGAAAGGAAGATTGGAAATTGGTGTTACAGGTGGCTGACTTTGAGAGGTCGACTTACCCTTTTAAAATCTGTCTTAGAATCACAGCCTGTTTATTGGATGTCACTTGAGATTATTCCACTTACTGTTTTAAACAACTTGAGAAAAATCATGTTCAACTTCTTATGGAAAAGTAATTATGATTCAAAGTCCTTTCATCTTTGTAAATGGGAACGACTCACCATACCAAAGTGTTATGGTGGATGGGGTTTAAGAAATCTAATTGATTTCAATAAGGCATTGGTGGCACATACACTTTGGAGGGTCTTAAAGAATGAAAGTACATGGCATAATATTATTATGGATAAATACTTACCCCATTCGACTGTCAATATCTGGTTCAGGTCACCTTCCTTCATCTATTTATCGGCTTCAAGATTCTGGAAGGGATTGATGAAGACCACTTAGTGGATAACACAATGGCTAAGTTGGTCTCCGGGAAGATATCAACACATAGAGATCGACAGAGATCACATCCTGGGTGTGGGAAATTTAGCTATTCTCTCTCCGTCACTTATAGAGGCTTTAAAAGAGCGGAATATCTTTTCTCTTAATCAGGTCAGATCTACAGTGGAAAATCGGTCAAACACTATGTGGCTCACAAATGAGGATCTAAACTTACATGAAGAATTGGGGAAGGAATGGAATTTGTACCGGAAAAATCTTATCGATTTTGGAGCTCTCATTCAAGATTGAGAAGATGAGTTAATTTGGACAAGAGGTGACAATTCGGGTATTATTTTAGTCAAGAACATATATACGACCATGTCGTCTACAAAGGGAATTCAAAAAATCAGAGGTTGGCGGAAGACTTATTGGAAATGGAGTCTTCAGTTGAAAATAAAGTGTTTCCTTTGGTTAGTTGCCGAAAACAAAATATTGACTTGGGAAAATTTAATGGCAAAAGGATGGGAAGGACCTTCTAGATGCTACTTATGCAAATGTGAAATTGAAAACACTGATCACCTCTTTATCCACTGTATTTTCATAAAATCTATTTGGGATTGTCTGACAACAATTCTAAAATTTAAATTATGTTGGAAGGGGAGAAATTTCAGTGATTGTATGCAAACTTGGGTAAATGAAAAAAAGGTTCCATATTTGGTAGCAGCGCATACCTATTGGTTTACTTGGATCGAAAGAAACTAAGGGATCTTTGAAGATTGGAACCCATCTATTCATTATGTTATTCCAAAGATTCTTGGCCTCTTAAGTTATGAACATAAAGATTTTACTACTCCTCTCAATCGATCTATATTGATACAAGCTAGAAGGGATATGATCACTGCCTGGTTCGATGGTGCGACTTATGTGGATGGTCGAAATTGTGGATCAGGAGGTATTATAAAGAACCCAAACATGACAGTTTACAAATGGTTGTTAAATTGTGGTACTGCTACAAATAATAAAGTTGAATTAATGGGCATCACTCAGATTGACCATCCATCTTTCTATCTAGCGTATTCAAATCATGGGTGACTCAAGAGTCATAATTGACTGGTTAAACAACAAAGCAAATTTCCATTCAATTTCCTTGGAAGGTTGGAAAGATAGGATCAAAGTATTAATAAATGATTTTCAGGATATCGGCTTTAACCATGTCTACAAAGAGTATAATTCAGAAGCAGATCTACTATCAAAGTTGGCACTAACGGAATCAAGCGACAAAATTATCTATTATCAGTGGAAAAATGGATTGGAGGGACCCAAAAATTATCTTGATCTTCTCTAATTATCATGTCTATCTTTCAAATGCAAGTATAGTTATCGGGATACTGATCCTGGATTTTGGTGATCCTTTTTGTTTTTTCAAATATAGGAAGGAATTTCCCGACTGCCACATCTTAATGAAACTGGAGTAGTTTTATTGTATTGGGATTGTAGCTTTCCCAGGATGTATTTTTTTGGGAATTTTTGGTACTATTGTCGATGCACTGTTATTGTAAACAAATTATATCTTCTTAATATAATTGGGAAAATTTTCTATTGGAAAAAATTTATATGCAAATAACTTTAGTTAAAATCAATAATGAGTAGATGGTAAACACTTAAAATCAATAAAAGGTGAAATTTGTGATTCAACTTATCAACATTTGTTGTGTGAGTAGATTCACTCACACTTAAAAAATATGATAAAATAGTTTTTTTATTGTTTTAATATTTTGTATTTATACAATTTATTTATGTTATTTAATTTGTTAAAAATATTGAAATCAAATAAATTTTAATTCAATATTATTTCTAAAATTGTAAATCAAATTCAAATGAAAAACATTTAATTATTAAGGACTTTTTTCTTCTTTTATATTATTATCATTATTATTATTAAAACTATACTAGTTCAATTTTTTATTGGGTATCAAAAGTGGTATTACAATAAAATATTAGAGGATTCGTCTTAAAGGAAACCATATTTTTTGTTAAGTGATTATATTCAAAATTTTAATGTCAAGAATAACTGAGTTTTTCAACCAAAGATTGTTCATAAAGTAAAATGACTGAAATAAAAGTCTATTGTTGTCTATGGTACCAGAAACAAAGATAAACCCAAAAACACATGAGCAAACCAGGTACCAATCATTGGGAGAAGGGGTTTTCTCCTCCTACGCCACCACCAACACCAATTCTATATATCTATCCTTCTCCTGGGTGACCTTTGAGGGATGTGGATCTGCGTCCAACACTATGGGGTTGTGTTTGGTTCCAACTAAACTAGAGGAGCCCTCCACTTGTTTTCCTTTTCCTACCTCCTCTTCCACCTTTGAAACAATGATCTTTATGCTGAAAACCATTTGACACATTGCTTCAAACTTGCTCTTGAAAATTCTTATCGTATGGAGAATTTCTTGTTGCTCCTCTTTGTTTTTTTTCCCGGGCTTGGGAAACTAGAGTCTTCACAAGCCAATAGGTCTTTGCTATCCTAAAGAATTTTGTGTCTTAAGTTCAAGGGTGAATTGGATTCTCCACCCATCCCTGAATTTCCTCCATGATTTGTCATAGAGGGTCATTTGGCGCTTTTCCCTTACCATCGCCTCCAACGCCTCCACTTCTTGTTTTGCCACCTCTGAGCAATTCTCAACAAAATGATGTTTTKCTTCCCATGTGTCACTCTCTACTCTAGTTGGGGAGACCCATSACTGGGATGAAGAAGCCTTTCCATCACCCCTCCTTACCCTTATTCCTTTGTGCATTYCCCCCCTACTAGAACTTCTACCCATCACAATCTCGAAGAAAAGAGACAAACAAAGACCAAGGTTGAACCATAACCACTCCACACACAACCACGAGAAATTCAACAACTTGACAAGCCAAAAGGGGAAATCCCTTTCAACCCTCCTAGTTTTGACCATAATTACTAGCTCCTCCTCTTGGTAATGAAACATAAGACCATATACACAGAGCAAATAAACCAGAGACCGGACACAAGATAACCAAACCAGAGACAGGGAAAAATGAGAAGGATTACCTGAAGAGTGCCCTCATGTGTGCCATGGCCACCTATCTTGGTAGAGCCAATCTGTGCTCCATAAAACCTATGATCCAACTAGCTCCTCATACCAAATCATTGGAGGAAATAAACCACCCTCTTCCTGCATTCTCACCATTTCAGGAATGCCCAAACTGCTCCTAATCAACATATGAACATCCTTCTTAAGTTTTTTACTATCCTTTTTCAATAACACCTCCAAATCATAACTTCGAGCATCATATCACTATACTATTGAACAACCACGCTCATTTCCAACATCATTTCAGGTAATGAGATTGAGGGTGTTGCACCCCTCACTGCTTCCTATTTTCCTTGCATTGTGTCTAAGCTCATCTGTTCAACTCCCACATTGACGAGTTTCCTCAACACAATAGAATGACAACTTAATACGATGAATGTATATCCAAGACTCCACCCATTAACACCCCATGGCTCTGTATATAAATATAATTCTATTGAAAAAGATAATTATCAAAATTATAAATTTTTATTGTCAAAAAATTATAATTATAAAACTTTCCCTATTCCCAGCTCTCCTTGGTCATAGGTGCACACAAAAAATTATTTTGACACCACTCATTCTAACTATGTACACTCATAGTTCTTGGTTAATTTTTTCAAAGTTTCTTTTCCACCTTTTTCAATTATGTGTATGAATGTTTTCTTTCACAAGTCAATTTCACTTTCCTTTCTTCTAATTGAAGTTATGTCTTTTTAAGCCTTTTTCATCTTCTTAATTTAATTTGAGTTTTCTTTCCTTTTGATTTTCTTATTCAATGTATCGTGTTAAAAATTGAAACGTCATGTCTTAAATCGATTCTATGACAAGGTTGAATTCCAAATTGAAACGTAAGAGGCTTCAATCATCTTTATCCATGCCGAAAGTTTGTACATCGATGGTTTGACATTTAAATTATTCTCTAACCCAACTTGATTTGATTTGATTTGCCTTTATAAAAGCATTTGGGGAGAGAGGTCGTAGATCTTGTACATCACATTTCAACTTACATGTTTTGTCAAGACTTAGATCAAGAGAGCATCTATTCTCTTATAGTCTCATAATCCTAATATAAGTGACCTTTATATACATTAAAAAACATGCATGAGCTTATTTTTGTTAGCAAATATTATATCTTGTGTTCTTGTAATATTGAGTTTTCTTATCGAGTTTTCTTATCATATTGTTAATCCAATTACTTAACATTTTTAATATCATTATATCATGTTTAATAATTGAGATACATTACTATAATCTATTTTTTATGTTATTAATTCAATTGTTTAATGATATTTAATATTATAATATCATTTAATTACATCACAATATTTTATTTTATTATTCATAAACATGAAATTTTAGAGAACATTTTTTCTTTCTGGATTAATTTAATATCATATCATAATTTTAATTCTTTATATATTGGTTATGTTATTATTGTGAGCCTCTTTTCGTGTTCAATATGGAGTTGATACATGACATTTAAAACAAATATGTATATTTTTAAGTACACAGGTCAAAATATATTATTCTAGTTGTAAATAATTCATACAAAAAATCCTAGTTGTTGGTTTACCACTAGGGAAACCAAACCAACAATAAAGAACGAGATCTTTTATCCAAATAGTCTGAACAAAGATTTTTCCTAACCTCTGTTGATCTAGATAAACATTGTAGAGAAAATTTTGAGATTTGCTAGAGGCTAAGACATAGTTATTACTGCTCCGCATTATACAAAAAACAAAAAAGAAAAGCCCACTAATTATCAGCTGGAGGGGGAGCCTAAGGCTTTTGGGGAGGGGTCGGTAATGCCGGTTTGCCAGTCTATGCTATTGTTGTTGTCATAACTGAGCTGGAGGAAGGGAGCCATGCCAAACCCTCTCGAAGGAGCAAATGGAATTCATCCAGTTCCAATTGGATGGTGTTCTGCGCGTCCTCACGTGTTTGAACACTTGACCTAGAAACATTTTTAAATGCCAGTATAATTCCATCGTTTTCCAATATTTGGATTCTCGCTCAGATTCTCGCCCATGCAAGCTTCCTATGTCATGCACCCAAGTTATGATAGCCTCATCCACCTCCTGAGTTAGTATCAGAGTCCTTTCCATCAGAATTTCATCCTTCACCTCCTCTAGTTGCTCTCAGATGTGAGGCGAGGTTACTTCTTAAAAAATCACCGCTGTCACTTGAGCTTCTTGTTGAACTCGAGTGTTGGGAGTCTACCCTCCTCTGTTGTTAGAAGATGGCTCCGCAGATAGTCCCCCTCCACGTCTGTATCCGCAACGATAACCTCTTTGGGAAGCCATCGTGCTCTCAACCCGCTTTCCAAACCCAAGGAAAAGGTGGATCCAAGGTGGGTTGGGTGTCGTCTTGCTAGGATGCCGACTGTAATGGCCTTCTCTTGCTAAAGCATTCTAGACTACATGCATATGAGTGTCCGAACAATTCCTACTTTTTCGAGGAGTGACAACAGACCCAAAATCTATGCCACCCTTGGTTTTCATACTGCCCCAACGTGAAATCCTGGAGGATCCAACCATTGAGGTCGTAGTACTATTCTCGATCAATTTTAACTGCCACATCGATCCACTATTATACCTATAGTCCTTCATAACTAGTTCTGGACGAATGTCGTGTGCCTCCAGTCTCCTCCAGGCTCCTTGACAACTATGCTTGGGAGGCTTGGTAACTGAGGCGAATGTGTCCATTTAAATTTCATTAAATAACACATATGTCGGTATGGAGGGAGTGTCGACAATGAGGTTTTTGAGACCTTGCATGTGTGGACATGGTGGGCAAGAGTGTCCTGACTGCTTGTCCACATGGTGAATTGGCTCATCTCCCAATATCCCTCTCCTTCCTATCACCCCATCCAAGGGATGATAATCCTTTGTAGCGAGGACATAACAATGTGTTGTGAGTGTGTTGGGTTGTCGAGAGTCCCAAGCCTAGCCCCATTGGTCTTGATCCCCTTGGATTCCTTCGTTGGCTAGGTTGTCAGCTGGATTATTTGTGAAGCATCTAACATGGGATGGAATAAGCGTCGAGATTTGCTTGAGGAGGAGAGTTATTCTTTCCAAAGAGAATGTTAGACGCCATGTTTTTGAAACTTTGTGAAGGGGAGAACCCTATTGTAATCGGGACAACATTCATATCATAAGTTGGAAATCTCCCTTAGCAACCAGTTTTGTACAGTGTTCCCTTATCGCTATATGGAGGCCTTCTTCGAGGGATTTGATTTGACTACATTGTTACTTTCCATGCCCAAATTCCCCACATAAGTTCTGAGAATGAGGCCCCTATCATTCCCAAATAGTTCGTCATAGCCCACAGCTCCAGGATTGCCTTTGGAAGCTCCGTTAAAATTTAGTTTTATGAAGCCTTGAGAGGGAGGTGACCAACAGGAAGGGGCATTGCATGGGGTCGAGATAATTTTTGAGAAATGAGGCATCTTGCTTAGATATGAGTTTAGAGCTACTAAAATGCTACGTTCATATTGAGTGATGTTTCAGTCCTACTCTAACTATTGTTGGATTAAGATGGATTCACGTATTTCTCGGATTATATGGTCCCAAATGATGTTGGGGTTTATATGTTTTGCCTTGAAGATCCATCTATTCCTCTCCTTCTAGATTTCCCAAAGCGTGAATCCTAGTAGCAATTTCCAAGCTCTGTTGCCAATTAGGTTTGGTGTGATGCCCAGAGTCCAATTTTCAATGGTGTTCTGAATGCATTGTCGATCCTAGAGCGTCTGAAGGTTATTTCTCCTCTGTCCCATAAGTCCACAACAAAAGGGCAGGAGCTGAAGATATGTTCAATATCTTCAGAATGGGCCTGATAAAGGGGGCAAATAGAAGGGCCCAAGAAGCCTTTTTCGATAAGGTTGTGCCATGTTAAGGTTGTCCCATGCACTAGCAGGCAGAGGAAAGTTGAGACCTTTGGCCAGAGCTTTCGATGCTAGATTCTTTTCCAAATTACTTGCTATGGATGTTGCATATGTCCAACAACTAAGTTGTATGATTCTCGGATGGTGAAGTATCCATGTGTTGAGTATCCCCAACGCAAATGGTCTTGTTGTTGAGTAACCCTGATTTTTCTCGCATTTATCTCTTTCAAGAAGTGTTGTAGTTTTTCTAGGGCCATAGAACTTTGCCAATGGTTGCTAGGTATCCATATTTGCCACTATGGATTTGTTGCTTCAGGGAGCCAGTAGTGGGCTACAAGCGATTGGTGTTGTGCAAGCATGCTTGTCTTGAGTTGTTGGAGGCCTACATTGTCTAACCACTTGGGTTGTTGTTGCCATGCATCATCCTAGAAGAAGGTTGTCTTTCCGTTCCAGATTTCCTAAGAACAATGTTTTGAATTAGTGCCTTGTTCTGGCATGCTATGTTCTAGATATTTGATCTTGGAGGAGAGTTGTTCATCCGTATTAGTTGACTATCTAGTACCTTGCTTGCATATTTTTGTTTCCATAGGCATGCCCACAGATGTTTTGGATTGTTTATCCATCACCACAATAGTTTGGCTCCTAGAGCCTTCCCTTGTACTTTAGGATCAATATGCCTAGACCTCCTACCAGTTTAGGGAGATAGACCATTGCCCATGACATGAGTGCCCATTTGTGGTGATCTTTATTGCCGCCCTAGAGGAATGTATGTTGAATATTTTTTACTGCTTTAATGATATACTTGGGTGCTATGAGGGAAGAAAAGGTACATGGGCATTTCCCAAAGGACAGATTTGACCAGTACTAGTCTTCCTTCCATTTTAAGTGAACAGAAAGATAAACACTACAACTTCTTAGTCATTTGGGATAGAAGATATTCCCAAGAGGCCTACTTTAATGAGTTTACCACTAGAGGAGCTCCCAAGTATTTGGAGGGAAGAGTTTTTGTTTGATATCCCAATATCATGGCTAGGTTAACTTGAATAACAAGAGGAGTATTGAAAAGTAAGATCTAATATTTACCTTAATTAATAGATGTTCTGGAGGCTTCCATGAAATCAACAAGGACTTGTTTTATTGCTTGTGCTTCGTGCACTGTGGGGCTTCCCATGATCATTGCATCATCTACAAACTATTGATGTGTAGCTACCTGTGATTCTCTATGAAGGCGTAGCCCTTTCTATCACTCTTGATTTGTAGATGCTTTGATTGAACGCCCCAGACCTTACACCATTAGGATAAAGAGGAAAGGCGATAGGGGATCTCCTTGGCAGATGCCTCTTGATGGGGAGAAAGTGGGCGAAGGATATTCGTTAATCAATATGGAAAAGAAGGCCGATGAGGTCAAGGACATTATCCATTTAATCCAGGGTCTTGAAAAGATGAAGGCTGTGAGAATGTCATGGATGAAATCCCATCTAAAGCTATCAAAGGCTTGTGACATATCTATCTTGATTAGCATTTTAGGATTTTTTGTGGTTTGCAAAGAGTGGATCAGCTCGAGAGCCAAGATTATGCTATTAAGAATTTGTTGGCCTTCAACATAACCTGTTTGTTCTTGCGATATGAGTGTGGCTAGAATAGGTTTAAGTCACTTAGCTATGATCTTTGTTATTATCTTGTAAATGAAGTTGCAGAGTACTATGGGGTGTGTTATCCCCTAGCCTAGGGATAACTAAGGAGATCACGTCTGGAGGCCGACAAGTCCTAGACATGGAGTATCGAGAGCCATATGAATTAAGCATGGCCCCGAAGGGCCCCTCTTTTCTTTAGTGCAGTCCACGTATCACCAACAACATTATCCATCACACTAGCCTGGTCCTGAAGTAGCAGTGAGTCTTGCTCCATGAGGTAATGAGTCCGCGTATCATGGTATGTATCACTCTGATTTTTGAAGCACTTGAACATGTTGTATTGAATCCTTCTTCATTTCACAACGTTTTCCTGGAAATTATTCTCTTTTCCTCGTTCAAACCTAGAAGGGTGACACAGTGCCCTAATAAGTTGATTTCCCTTTAGGATGCGTTGCTACTGGGTGGATCTTTGAAGAGTCATTGTATGTTCCCTCCATACTTACCACTTTCCATCTTTATTTCTTCCATCTCCCCTTTCCTTTTGGGGCACTGGGATTGGCTACACTATGAAGGGTTGTACCTTACCTCGTGGGAAGAAGGGGCTAAAGGCCCAGAGGGTAAAAGTAGTTGGAAAGATTTAAAAGCCAATTTTGAAACCTTCAAGATGCTTCACCCAGGGATCCCCAATAACGCAGTGAAAACATTCTTAGTAAGAAAAGGGGACCCACAAGATAACCTAAACACTCAAGGTATTAGTTGATGGATAGGAGCTCTCATCATGAGCCAACCTATTATGACCATGGGCATGTAGCGACATGATATTATCACCTATATGGTCACCAAACTAGGGTAGTGGCTCTTGGTGGCATAGCCAAGAGAAAGGGGGTCTCATTATGAGCCAACCTTCTCATTTCTGTGAAATGTTTGTGGATAACGCTATTCTGGTCATCAAGCCAGGACAATGGCCCTCAACTATTCCCTCGAAGCACAAGAGAAAAAGATCAAAATAAATAAAACTAAGAATAAATGGTGATGAATGGGCTAGAAAACAATTGCATCCATGACAAGGTGCAACTCACCCTCCAAAAAGGCACCCATAGGTAAGACTCTACATTTACCTGTTATCACATGCACCCCATTCCACCTCATAGAATTACACGACTTGGACTAGATTCCACCTGGGAAACACCCCAAACTTAAGAGAGGTTAGCCCAATAGGACACCCTGAGATCCTCTCCAAAATTAACTTGTCAAATTGCATAACGTCTTTGAGCATTTGTTTGGGGTTAAGGGGGGTTTGATGGACATGCTCGGGTAATTTAATTATTGGATGTGATTTACATGCTATGATCCTTGTGACTTATGAACCCCTCGAGGGCGTACTTGTTGTTTTTGTAGGACCTTTCCTGGTGGACATGTACACATGAGGGAATGATTAGATCGAACATTCATGGGGGCTCAAAGCCCACAGATGGACGTTGTAACCCCATCCAGGGGTAAGAAGAGACTGAAGGCTTGCACTAGATGAAGGAAGGAAGTTGCCTTTGGAGGCAGTGTGGAAGACCAAGATCTAGGGTTTCATGCTCTTCCCACCTGAACGTTGGCCCAGGGAGGCCTTGAATGTCACCCTAGTAGCCCCATGACATGACCCAGTTTAGGGTTTGACATGAAGATATGTTGGGCTACAGTTTTGGCATGTGTGGCATGGAGGAGGGCCTTTGGAGGCCCAAAGTTTTGCTAGATGGCCTCAACGTCTCATGGAGGAGGCCTAACGTCACCCTAGGAAGGTTGACATCACCCTCTTTAGGGTTTTAATTTTGAAAATTGATTTAATTTTGAATTTAAATAGCAATTTGACATGTAGGCTTTGTTTCATGAAAAGACACAACTGTTGGATTAATTAGCCAAGATTTCCCAGATAAATATGGCTAGCTAAGTTCATTTTTTCATCATAACTCATGACACACAAGTGGTGGTCTGAAATTTTCTCCCTCTTTAAGGGTTAATGGCTGAAATAACTAGTGCACACCTCTTGGGAGAGCTTTATGGTGGTGTATTTTAGCATTTTTTACGGTGGAATGGTCTTCAACTAGGGTTTGACTTGATTATTCTTGGTGAAGTAAGTGGAAAATCTGCATTTTTATTAGTGTTATGGATGTTTGTGGTAAAATTTACTTGTTTAATGTCTAAGATTATGAAATTGCTTGTTTAAA
>ML800462.1:199847-215888 GCA_009831015.1 Picea engelmannii | reverse complement strand
AACAAAATATGTTCTCCCATTACTCTGTTATTTTTCTGAAGTTTAGGGAAGTTCTTACAGTGTTGTGTTAAGATAAATTCCAGTGATGGTAGACATGTTAATGCCACACTTTTACAAAAACAGGGCGAACTAAAATTCACACTAGCATTTGATAATATCGACATACATATAACACGCCTTTCCTCTATGGCATGTTTTCAACATTCTTTATGTAATTAGAATGAAAGGTATGGGCATTATTTCGGTTCTTATTTTACCTTATACAATCTGTTTCACCTAAGGTCAATGGTAAGTACTTGAAATTACTTATGTAGTATCTCCAAAAGCTACGATTTTGCATTTGAACTTTTTTCCCTTTACATTCCTCTTCCCTGGAAGATATATTTACTATTCCCAGTAAGCGAGTTACATCGAGATCAAGAACAGTGATGGGCTCGAATCCATTCAAAATCTGAACTTTAACTAACTAGACTTTAAACAGCTAATAAACAAACTTGCAGTCACAAATTTATTCCGTCAAAGTCACCGAGGAAGCACCTGACCTCATCTGCATAAAATGGCCTTGTAGAGGCAAATTGGCCCACGAGGGGCAAGCATGTCATAAGTGGGAATCAGATATGAGTGGGTAGAATAACAACGCCTTGCTTTAACCATCCAAGCTAGATCCCACTAACTAGTCCAATTAGAACTATGAAAAACCCCTGGTTCTGTATTCTTGTACTGTATAAATCAGGATAATCATCTTATCAATCCAGGTAAGTTAGCTCAAGTGGTAGGGCCACTCTCCCAACATAAAGGCACAATCTGTTTCCAAAAATGAGGATCGTCTCTAAGCAAAATCTTCAGCAGGAATCAAAAGACTGCAAATTTGAAGCAGAGAACTTCACTGCCCTTGATCATAGTGACTACTGGCAAGAGTTGCGTGTCATAGAGAGAGTAAATGTTAGTTGGTAAAGTTGTTATGCAAAATTTTAAGCTGGAATCAAAAGGCTACAAATTTAAAGCAGAGACCTTCACTGCCCTTGATCGTAGGGACTACTGGCAAGAGTTGTGTGTCACAAAGAGTAAATTTTAGTTGCTGAAGTCTTGATGCAGAATTTCTGAAGGACGCAACAAGATGGTATTTGAGATGTTTAAACTTTAAAATGCAACTAAACTACACAATACATATTGTAGAAGAAGCAATCATTTCTCTTACAATTTTTGTTAGACCTCCTTTTGCAATTTGGCCCAGCAGTCACGGTAGAATAAAAATGGTTTCTGATTCCTAAGCACCAAAGTAGTAATTGGGTTTCTTACAAAAATTTCTGTGGCATAATTTGCTGGATACTTCAAAAAATCAGTACCAGATAGCATAACTGTGCCTGAAAATGATTCTTATTTAAGGTTCTGACCTAAATTGCTATGTTATTTATCATCTGGAGACTCTATGGCAATTTAGCTGCACTGAGAATATCACATTACTTAATCAGCGTGATGCTCTGCAACAGGCTGAGAAGATACTACTGAATCTATGAAACCCCAAGCAAAAGCACAGTGAAGGAAACATCATTTAATTTAGCACAATGCTCCCCTATTTTGATCTGTATATAAATATTAAATGGCGAATCTGTGAGCAAGCAAATATCTAGACCCTCCTAACTAAGCCTCTGCCCAACAATCAAGTGAGTGGATGCTCCTAACCTCCCATAGTTGCAAGAAGAGCAAATGCCAAATATTCAATATTCAATTAACAAGTCCATAACATAACCCATACAAGATGTATATTCCACTTGTAGTAGCATTTTTAGCTCAATGCTAATGCCACCTTCTGCTGTTCCAATGTTGAAGAGATTCAGAAGTTCTCTGTTTATATTTATTAGCTGCTCATTTAACTTATAAAAATTGTAATAGCTACTCATCTTGGATTATATATGCTTAATTGCAGGACAATGAAAGCATACCACATGTGCTTGCAGTGCTTCCATATTTGTAAAATTAATGAAACAAAAACACCAACTTTGTCGTCATCCCTTCCTACACATCAAATTATTTCTTTGGTACACAACCCATTGTTTCCCTGTAGATTAAGTTGAGTTGGGGAACTAGGAAAGCTAAGTCAATTATTTTTTCAAGAACCACTGTGAATCTTAGCATCTTCACAACAGAACTACACTTCTTATAGAATAAAAGATCGAAAGCATCTTCTTCTTATTATTAAAAAGTAAGAATAATGCACGAGTCATGGTCTTTCTCAAGTTACAAGGAATATATTGATGTGCCTAGGCATGAATCGAGATTGTAGAACATTTGTTTGGGGCATTGTGGGAGATCTTAAAATTTCACATTGTTACCTTCTTCTCAAGGTTGGAGCAGTAGGCAAAAGTTCTTGGAGATTAATATCTAATGTTTGGTTCTTAACGGGTTAGAATTAAAGGTTGAAATGTTGTTATTCTTATACAAGAACGAGTTATTATCTTCCAAAACTTTCAAGGAATACATTGATATACTTGGTTGGATACCGCAAATGTAACAGCAATATCTTTCAACAATATCAATTACTAAGGTTATAGATAAATTTTAAAACACTTGTATTTTGAATCTAGATGGGTTGAGTGAATATATACTTCCCTTTATTGGAGTATGCTATTTTCCCAAGCAAATTTTGAGTTAGTTGATTTTTGTTTACAACTTCCTCAATTATCTATATGGTCTTTGGTTTTTTGCATACCCTACTACTTATATATTTGAGATCCATTCAAGGATGACCACTGAAATTGAGTGGTGTAGTGTCTCCCTCTTTTCCTAGATAAGATATTTGTGACTTAATTTTCAATACCCTTCTCGTTTACTTGAAGTTTATTTTATTTGTTAGAACAAAAGGATCTTCCCAACTTTGTAGTTTCTAGAGTCAATGGATGTCATTTTGGAGATAGTCAAAGGTCAACTAGCAGGTCCTGTAATGATGTCTTTCGACACCACCTCTCTCTCATGGAATTCATAGTTAATCACTTCTGCAATTCCCTAGTTTTCCAACATGATATCAGAGCTAGTGGTTTAAGATCCAGGCTATTTTTCTACTAGTCATTTTCGAGGTTATTGGTGTATATGCACTCTTGTTTGAGTCGGATCTTAGAAGTAGATCAATTCAAGTTTAGACTTGTAGATTGCATTAGGGTTTGTAGAGTGATTATGAGTTCTAAGCAACAACCAATGGTTTAAATGGCCAAAACAATGACATGTGTGCACAAGATATAGAAACACTATCAAAGAATAAAGCTCTTTGGCATTCACAAAGTTCACAAAGATTGTGGTTCCAAATCCTAAGGATAAGCACGACAAGTTCATTATTATAGAAACACTATCAAAGAATAAAGCTCTTTGGCATTCACAAAGCTCACAAAGATTGTGGTTCCAAATCCTAAGGATAAGCACGACAAGTTCATTATTAATGCAAAGGATGAGGTTGTAGGAGTTACAATGACCTACATCTCCAAGGAGATTCACTTTCATACAAGCGATATTGACTGTTTGAATCAAGTCTTGAAGAAGTTGAAGAATCCATTTGATTAGATCGATAAAAGTTGGGTTATGTAGATTGACAAAGAGTTGATATCTCTTAACCCTCTCTCCTTTGATAGGATTGAAGATTATTTGGCTTGTGTAAGGAGCTACAATTGAAGTTGGGTGAATGTGGAAAGGATTTTCCAAAGAAGGATGGTCAACTTATATAATTGATCTCGATGAATTTGAAGAGACCCTATGATGTTTTTCATTCAACATTCCATGCTTGTTGGGTTTCCGAAAAAAAAGACAGTAGAAACTATACCTTTGATTTTTTTTTTTGTGATTTGCTAATTAGGGCACAGGAAAAGTTGCTTGATTAACGTAAAGTTGAGAATAAGCAACATGCCCATCTTCTTAAGGGAAAAGGTTGACAAAACTACGAAGAAATAGGCTATGGGTGCAATTGAGAGAAATATCATGCAGGATACCATGATAAGTATTGCGTTGACTAGATCGACAAGAAGCATGATAATTAGCCATTGACCAAGGAAGGTAAGAAGAAAAGACGTATCAATACAGTGGAAAGGTAGGACATCTCAAGAAGACTTACTGTAAGAACACTGGTGATCTTGAGGAAAAGGTAAAAAGGCTTGAAGGTGGGGAGTGAACTAATTGATCAATTGAACTAGAACACCAACTTTCGAAAGGTAAATGAGATAACTATACTTTTTCTATTAATACTTCTTAGACATTACATGCTCACACTTCTAAAAGTGAGTGGATAGTGGATTCTAGTTGTACCTATTATATGGCTATGGATACTTCTCTCTTTTCATCATTGAATAAGGCTATAGAAGAAGGAATATTTGTTGTAGAAGATTATGCACTAATTGATGTTGGTTTTGGTAGGATTGAATGTCAAAATGGTGTAATTAGCGATGTGTATCATGTACTAAGTTTGAGCGTCAATTTGTTGTCTATAGCCCAACTAACCCAAACTGGTAAGAAGGTTGAGAATTCTAACTTGATAGATTTGTTGTGAGGGATATTAACAATGACTTTGTTGTTGTTGTTGAGGGTATTCTTGACCCCAAAGACAGAGTGTATAAGTTCTTTCACTTCCCTAAGCAGGATCCAAAACCAATTACACTCATACCTAGGATTGATGACCAAGGTAGAATTTGGCATGAGACTCAAACATTTGAATTTATGAAGTATGAAATTCATGGTCAAGTTTAATATGGTCAATGGACTCCCTAGGGTAGTACCTCCTGATGGCGTATGTGAAGAGTGTGTGCTTGGAAAGCATCGTTAGGTTATATTTGACAGAGGAAAGTCTTGGAGAGAAAAGATTCAACCAGAACATATCCATAATGACTTTGTACAGTGAACCAACCATCATTTCAAGTTATATTTTGACCTTCATTAATGATTTTTCCAAGTATACTTGGATATATTTCTTGAAGCATAAGGACCATGTCTTTGAAAAGTTTAAGGAATTTAGGGCGTTCATTGAAAAGCAATATGGTCAACTTGTGAAATGTCTAAGATTTGACAATGGAGAAGAATATGTAAGCAAGGCATTTGAGAGCTACTTGTCTCTTGGTAGAGATTTGTACCTTACACACATCAATAAAATAGTGTCACTGAAAGAAAGAAAATAACATTGGTAGAAATGGAAAGGTGTTTGCTTCAAGCCAAAGATATGTCGCCTAGATTTTGGGTAGAGGTTGTCTACTGCTCAAATTATCTTTTGAACATGATTCCAACCAATGTTGTATGGGATATGACTCCCCTTGAGAAATGGAGTAGAAGGAAACTATCATTCCTACATTTCAGAACATTTGAGCTCATATTCTAGATGATAAGCGAAAGAAGCTGGATGCAAAGAGTCATGCTTATATTATGGTGGGATACTCTGATGATTCGAAAGAAGCTGGAACAGGGAGTTATTTGTAGAAGGGATGATGTGTTTGATGAGTAGATTTTAGATGTTACCTTGTTGAACTCCTCTTCTAATATTTTAAGTGGTGATCCATTTGAAAGTGTGAGAGGAATTACGGATAAATTGATTTACAGAGTGCATCGAGTGGTGTGGCAACTAGCTTGTTGACTTAGTAGTCAACTCACAACTGACTTGACATGGTCCTTACCTAACTATTCGACTATGTCTTCTCATGGTGAATTTGTTGTAGGAACTCCTACAAGGGATATTAATTTTCCCCAGCGGGTGACTAAGACAATTGAAGTTGTTGGTGTTGATGAAGGGAATGTAAATGACTCAAGGATAGATATGTAGATTTTAACCTTGTACAATTACATACTGCAAGTAGATTCTTAATAAAAATAGAAAAGATACAATGGCACGTGCACACACGACACAAAGATTTTACCCTGGAAACCCAAACCGGGAAAACCAACAACTTGTTTAGAGCCACACCTTTAATCTTTTATTCATCATATATCTTTATTGTTTTCAATACAATATATATAGGATCTCGCAGCATCTAAAACCCCTAATCCATTGACCTAGATTAGTCAACAATCCTAATTTCTTAACTAGAATTAGAAAACCATCGATGAAAACCATGTGTCGAAAAAATCGCTAAAATGAACGCAAAAACCGCCAATTTTTTTTCGGGGGCATGCAAAGAATATAACACATACCCAACAAAATAGAGGACAAAAATGGAGTGGTAGTGTTGCTTTGATGACATGCGTGCTAAAGGCATGTGATCCTGAAACATATGCATGCATATGCACATGGTAGACTTGAATGGGAGAAATGGTTGACAAGTGCAGTTCCTTCATGAAAAATTAGACTTGGTAATTGTTTCCTGACTACAAGGAAAACACATGGTTAAATGTCGTTGGGTTTACAAGACTATATTCACATCAGAAGGTGTTCTTGAGAGACATAAGGCTCATTTGGTAGCAAAAGGGTTTTCTTAGCAAGAAGGTATTGACTACACCGAGACCTTTTCCCTAGTTGCAAAGATGAATTTTGTTCAATTTCTTTCCCTTGCTGCTTGTTTTGGATGAGAGGTACATCAAATGGTTGTAAAGAGTTCATTCTTACATGGTGACTCAATAAATTTATATGGAGCAACCCCTAGGCTTTGAGAAGATGGTAGTCTTATGTGTCCACTAATAAAATCCTTGTATGGTTTGAAATAGCCCTTAGGGCATGGTATGAGAAGAGATTGATAGGTTCTTTCTCAGTCTTGGTTGCAAGCATTGTGAATTAGATCACAAAGTTTATGTATTACATTTAAATGATGATATTTTGATGGTTGCATTGTATGTTGATGATATGGTCATTGTTCAGAAATTGCCGGAGGAACCACAGTGCTAATGAAAGTTTGTCGTCGACGTTTCGGATCCACAACAGGATCCATGATAGGGGCTTTTTTTCTGTCCTGATGATGGATCCTGTTGTGGATCCGAAACGTCGACGACAAACTTTCATTAGCACTGTGGTTCCTCCGGCAATTTCTGAACAATATTCTCACCACAGAAACCTAAATGAGCAGATATGGTCATTATTGGTGGTAGTGTTAAATTGATTCTGGGTTTTAAAAAGAAGCTAAAAGATACATTTGAAATGGTCGACCTCGATCTTTTGCATTTATTTTTGGGTATCCAAGTTTTGTAGAGGGATGACGATATCTGGGTTTTAAAAAGAAGCTAAAAGATACATTTGAAATGGTCGACCTTGATCTTTTGCATTTATTTTTGGGTATCCAAGTTTTGTAGAGGGATGACGATATCTTTATCTCTCAACCTAATTATGTTTTGGATCTATTAAAGAGATTTAAAATGGACCATTGTAAGGCCTGTGTAACTCCATGCCAGTGGGGAGTGAAGTTGACTAAGGAATGTGATTCTCCAAAAGTCAACACCACTCTCTATAGGCAATGTGGTGGTTATATAATTTTATTTAACTCACAATTGACTTGATTTTTCCTTTACTGTTAGTGTGGGCTCCAGGTTCATTCAGTATCCAAGAGAAAGCCACTTGAAGGTTGCAAGGAAGTTCATCGCATCACTAGTACATATCAACTTGGTATAGAGTATTGTAGCATGAATGTGAAGTAGTTGGTTGGTTATATCGATTATGATTGGGTTGGTGACGGAGATGATCGTAAGTTGACTTTATCTTGGATTTGGACCCATAGTGTGGTCTTGAAAGGAGTGGAAGGCTATTTCCTTATCGATCATAGATGTTGAATAGAGGTATCGTTAATGTTGGCACAAAGGTAGTGTGGACTCGCAACTTGATGGGTGAGCTTGGATTTTCATTTGAGGAGTTGACTGTAGTGTATTGTGATAATCAAAGTGCAATACAAGTAGATGATAATGTGGTTGTCACAGTAAAATGAAGCATGTGGAACTTCATGCACATTAGTTGAGACAACGTGTATAAGAAAAAGTTGTCTCTTCTTTATTGGAGGACCGATGATTAGATTGCTAATATTTTTACAAAGCCATTAAAGAAGCTAAGTATGTGAAACTTCAAGCTACGCTTGGGCTTTAGGTAGTTGCAATTATGGGGGGCTGTGTAGATAATTTCACCTCCTAAATCTCTTATAAGTTGTGCCAATGGGGTTGGGAGGGGTGGGTATTAGAACATAAGAATCTTTCCAACTCTAGAGTTTTTGGAGTCAGTTGGTGTCATTCTAGAGATAGTCGAAGGTCGACTAGTCGGTTGATCTAGGAGTCAACTGGTTGATCGAAGTGACTAAACATGATCTTGATCAGGTTGACCGGTGCACAAGTTGAGGAATGTAATCAAGATCTCAGGCACACCTTAGGTGATCAAAGTGGATTAAATCTTCCTTATTTTGTGGGAGTTGGTTATACTTTAGGGTATATATAGATGATCCTATGGATTAGTCTATCATATATCTACTATACATTCATTCCATATGTTGATCTATGCTCACTTGTGCTTCATTGCTATAACAATGTCTTTTGACACCACCTCTCACTTGGAATTCATAGTTAATCACTTTTGCAATTCCCTAGTTTTACAACATTACATATCCCCAATATTTGCAATTTTGTTCTTCTTTGCCTTGCTTCGTCTTTATTTGTGTTATTTTTTTTGCAACAATAGTGTATAGGCTACGTGAGAGGGTTTAATGGCTACTTTAACTAAATATCTGAATTATATAGTGACATCTTTAGATGGTGGGATCTCGTTGTCACAAATTGTTTGAAGGTTGGATCACTAATCTCGAAAAAATTGGTTGCATGCTAGTGGGGACAGGGCTTGCTCTAATACCACATGAAGCGTAACAAACACAAAATTAAATATCCCAAAGGAGATAATATTATATTAATGAATGAATACTAGATGGTACATTGCTATTTGGGCACTTTATTTATACAATGCTTGACTCGAAGCCATGACTCTTCAATAAAGGGAACCATCACTTTATTAATATTCATTAATGATTTTACTAACCCTATTTAATACTTGACTTGACTTTTGTATTTATTACATTGTACTCTTACAACATATAAAGTAACTTTATAATATAAAAGCTTAAGTTATAAAGTAACTTAATATTTATTTATTGAATTTGGTTAGCCTAGGTAGATGTAAACATTTAATGCCAACCCTATGTATTTAATGAACTTGAAAGGTTTATTAAATATTCCTTTCAAATGAGAGGAAGAGGATGTGCCCTTTTGTCAACAACTACCTAAACCTACTCAACAAGAATTTAAAGATGTTGCACTGCTAGATGACAATGAAGATGCTATATTTTCTTAGGTAAGGAATGAGGTACTAAGAGCCCAATATAATGATGAGGCTTGCTGTAAGGATGAGTGATTACTTTTGCATGATAAAGAGCATGGGAAATTGAGGGCTATCTAAGAGACCCTTGTTTTAGATAGTCCATTTAGACGTGGTAATCTGAAGAGAGTGTATAATATTAATTTGAAGAAGTTGAAGTAAAATAATTAAGAAGGCTTAGAAACATTCTTGCATATCAATTGAAAGAAATGGATTTGCTAAAAGATAAGTTGAATACAAAAATTGTAGAATTAGATAGTTGAAACATGCTTATGAAAATCAAAATAGAGAATGTAATTGTTTGAAGTTAATAGTTTGTTGATGCAAGTTTTTGGCCCGAGTCAACTTTCAAAGGGTGTGTTAGGCGAAGACACCCAAATCAACATCTTCACCCTTGAGATGCCCCCTCTAACTTGTGGCGTTGGCTTACTACTTTTAGGCTCTGGAATATTTCATTTTTTTGGTCTTTTTTATAATAAGAAACATTGGTGGTTGTGCATAAAATAAAATTACAAAATGAAAGAGACCTAATGAAGTAATAAGGATAGAGAGTAGAGTTTAGTAAAGATGTTTAGAAATTGAAATGCACATAATTATGTTCTAACACAGTTTCAAATTTACCATGTTTACACTAACACGAAAGTTCAAAATTATTCATTTATTAATCATTTGCATGTTATGCAAACATAACAACAAAGTATAAACTTAATGAATATACATTCCTAAGCAAACACTCACAAATCAATCATGATGAAAATGAAAACAAGAAAATGAATTACTCTTCTTCATCACAAATTAGTGTGACTGTATATGTTCATCCAATTGGAACTTGAAACTGAAATTACACAATCTTCCTTTCAAGTCCTTCTTGCCAAAAAGATCCTTTATGATTTGTTTAAAATTGATATATATATGGGGAAGGGGCCAAGGAGGAGTTACAAATCATGACTCTTCAACTTCCTTCTTGATTGTCTACATGCCCTTTCACCTGTTTATATGTCGATTGCAAATCAAATGCATTGTTAAATATTACTTTAACATTTGTTGATTTTATGAAGTCAAATTTGTCTCTTATGCAATCATAGATTGGGCCTATTCTCTGAGCATAGTTTGCCAAGAACACTCTAGTTGTGTTAGGCTCCTCCACGAAACTGACCAATTCAAGATGGGCGGTTCTTTGGACCTAGGAAGCTTCTTGCTTTGTTCCCTGCGTATAGTCTCAGCAACGCCATGAGATTGTCCAATGGCAGGGGCTTATTTTCATTTTGAAACATAGGTATCCAGGGGGGCTATGCCATTACCAAAGCCTTCGGTTAAGTATCCATTTTTGTCTTGAGATAAAGCATCCAAATCTTCCAAGGTATCCTTCTTGGTGAATTTGTCACGTTTTATGTTGGAGTATATTGGCGTTGCTTCATTTTGATTAAGCAAACATAAATTGGCAACGATGGGCTTGTATTTTTTGTGTCAATTGGTGATATCTTCCAATTGTTACTTCTTTGTTTCTAGATCTACCATTCACCATTCCAACCACGGTTTTACTACTATCATGTTGGCAGCGAACACACATGAATTTGGTGGTAGTATTCACTAGTTAATGGGATCACTCTATCCTCCCCCATGTGGGTGAAAATGGCAAATTCGACCATGCTATCTTTAGAAGTTTTATAGTAATCGATTTGCTTCTTTAACTAGGAAATGTGCTCTTTAAGCTATTTGTTTTCTTTTATAAGCTTAAAGATGGCTTTTCTTGATGTGTGGGTTGTAGCAATCCTAACTATAGCTAAAGTGACCAGTATAGCAAGTTAAGTATTTGCAACTACGGATTCGGTTGTTTCAATCCCTATTTGATTGTTGTCCATTTTCCTCTGCTCCTTGTAATATTCGAAGGTCTCCAAGACAATAAAATGATCTTCATTGTTATAACTCTCTAGCAAAGTCTTAAGTAATTTGTCTAGCCATGATGTCGTTGTCGTAGAGCTAGTTCCTTTGCCAATAATTCTCAAATCTACTTCTGTTGGTTGTTGGCTCTTGGTCTTGGGGTCTTTAGTTCTACATAGTAGTGTAACATTTGCCTTGGTCACTATAATCCGGGGTTCGATAGCTTCCTTTGCTCTCGTGGCTTCCTAGCTACTCTGCGATGTTGTAGTACCCATGCTCCTAGTATAAGTTGTTTGTATTTTCGTTTCTTCTATAAACGACTGTCCCACATCAGGCCCATTTGTCACTTGCACTTGCATGAGCTCTGGAGTAGATTTAAGTAGACTTAGTTTGACCCTCTTCCTATCTATTGCAACCTGCTTCTTAACTTGAATGAAATGGTAGTCCATTGCTTTTCTACAATCTTCTTCTTCCAAGCACTCTTGGTAAAAGTAGAGCTATATTAAACTTCGTTGTTCAAAATGGTCAACCACCTTTCTGTGTGGGTTGTGGGCTCTAAAACCTCCAAGGAGCAACTCTAGGAAATCCATTTCATCTACTTGCTTTAATTCTATGGCACAGTCTATCAGTGTACAGACTTCGATCATGAGAGGATATGTTGGGAAAAAGCCTTTCCTTTGTTCTTTCGATTTGATGTTGGCCCCAAACATTATCGTTTGATACACCACCTCCATGATCACTAGCCTATCTGGGACATGTATAGGTGGGATGTGAGGGGTTGAATGTGCAAATAATTACCATCTTGCTAAATACTAATTTCCAATAGGTTTGAGCACTTGCAATGCTTCTTCTGAAAATCTCGAGCAAGACCTACCAAATACAAGCTTGTAAAGCAAAGCCAAAAACACTTTGCATAAGTAATTGTAGTGCTCCCAAAGTGATAGAAGTAACAGATGCCACATATCGCAAAGTTACGGGAATGCATTACACAACATCCACCAAGAATGTTGCAAGGTGAAATGGAGGAAATTGATCATTAGGGTTCTCTAAGCATTTCTTTAAGGTAGTATTGATATTGCTCGAGAGAATCTCTGTCTAGTTGAATATGGTTCCTTTTGTGATGACATGGTGTATTAGAGGAACCCCCAATGCTTACACAACCATGATCAGTGCCATTCCTTGTACAACCTTCTAACTAGCATTACCAAATCCTTGATTGGCTCTTTCAATTGGTCGTTGGGATAGATATTGGATGGGTGCTTGCGGAACATCTTGTTGCCTTCCCACCAACTCTTAATCACCTTGATTAGATTATGTTTGCTTGCAAAAAGTCTTTGTCTAGCATGGTTTGTAGGGTAGGCAACTTGTATATTGTTTGCAAAGTGGGGTGCATATGAGCCACTTTGCTTCCTATTGTCTGGATATATGATACACTCCTTGTTGTTGGCTTGCTTGACTAGCTGACTTGTAACATTGGCACAGGAGAATATTTTTTCCTTGGCCTTGTTTTTGTGCAATTGAGAAAGATGTACCACGTACTTGATGGTATCATTGCTAAGAGTGGTGATATATGACTCTACTACTGGAATTGCTCTCTTATATGCCCAAGTAGTTTGTTGAAGGTGTGATCATATGGAACATCGAAGTTGAGCTCAGTGTCGTTATACATTGGATTGAGCTCTGGCACTACTAGTTCTTTTGTTTCCTTCCTCTTTGACCTATTTGCCGTTTTTAGAGTCATACTTTCAAACATGTGCCTACACATCCATTGAACAATTGTTAGCTAGAAAACATGCACGAGCAATCTTGAGTATACTTGAGAGTGGAGTAAACAAATGTCAAACTTGTAAAGTAAGAAAGAAAGTAGAATACAACTTCTAGATAAATGCTTTGTAAATGGTCATATTCAAGGATAATTGATGGTAAGGTAATGGAGACAAGTAGTATCTTGGTTAAGCGTAATACTTGAAATGAATTATCAACCAAAGTGTTTCTCATGTATAAGCAATTTAAAACAAGTATATGTCTACTTCTAGCGTTTATCTCATATGAAATGCAATTCATTATTCAATTACCCATATAACCAATGAATTTACCAAGTGTGATATGATATGAAATAATAGGGTCATCATGGACTACTAGAACATTATTCTATCTCCAAACATTTGCTTGACTTGGTTGAACATTAATTTTTGTTTAAGGTTGTCTTTCAATTTGCCTCGTAATCTTGGGAAAATTTTGATATCATTGAATTTGCCTCGTAATCTTGGGAAAAATTTGATATCATTGTTATGTTTGTCTTTAATAACCCTCATATGAATGTCTCTTTGTTTTAAACCCTATTCTTCGGTTTCATTTTGTAAATATCCTTTGTATTGCTCATGATACATTTCTCTTTGTCTTCCCTTTCAATATCACTCATCTACTCAAATTGTCTAGAGCGACAGTCCCTATCTTGTTTGTGTCTCAATCTTGCTTGTTCTTCCCTTTGCTCTTAGGTCATTTGATCCAATTGACATTATTGGCGAAGCCATATATTTTATGTGTCTATATCCTTCTTGTTCTTCCCTTTGCTTGCCAATCATCCCTTGCAATTGATTCTCTATCTCTCTTGACTCATTCATGTACTTGCCTTATTAAATCTTCAATATTAGCGACATTTGTATTCTCATTATTAGAGGACAATTTGACGATGTTTTAAAGTCTACTAGAATGGTTTCTGTTACTCGTCAACCAAACATCTAATCTACAACCTACAAATATGATATATATATATATATATATATATATATATATATATATATGTATAAACTTAAATTATCAAATTGCAAAAATTTGTATAAAACCGAAGCAAATATAACAATAAAACCCCCCTTCTTGGAAGTTAAATAAAAATTCAATTTATTTCTTTGTTTTTGAACAATGTAACATATTATGGAATGTATATATTCTTCTAACTTAAATCGAATATACACACTCATAATTCTTCAAAATTTGAATCCTTAGTTAGCAAGTTGTATACCAAATACAACATTTTATTGATTAGCGCCAATGAATACTGAATAGAAGAGAGCACGATCTCATCCTAGAACTAACTTTGATTTGGACCATGTGTGCATTAATGCAATGAAATACAACAATTATTTGATTAGCACCAACAAATAGTGAATATAAGTGAGTCATGATTTCATCCTAGAACTAACTTGGACTTGGACGATGCATGCAATGAAACTCCCAATGAGCTAGGTATTCATCCATTGAGTCATGTCCATTGCCACATCTAACTAAAGGAAGATTGGTACAATCTATAATTGTGTTTCACATTCAATTCAAGTTTTAGAATCATAATTTACACCCTAGCTTACTCAACCAAATTTTGAATACTTGGATTCCTAAAAGAGAAGAGTGGTCATTTTCTATTTGATATTTAAGTAGCTAGAAGAAAACATATGCAGACCTAAGCAATTGGTTATATCTTTGCTCATGGAGTCAATGGGGGGTAGTTATTCTGCCTTCCTCCCTTTGGTAGCAGTTCCCTCTAGCCTCATTGCCAATGTTGGCATCGTTGTCAACATTGATGGTGAGGTTATCCTCACAGTTTGGCTGCCAATGTTATCATTAATTATATAGAAAAATCTGCATCGAAAGAAGAGATCTGCCATGATATGTTGATGAGTGTCTCATTGAGAACTTGAATGAACCAACAAGTGCATACAAGCTTTATTGTGCGAGACAATCGTGGACAAAGCATTGGAGCACATAAGATGTGCCATATGTTGCTAGAGCTTCCTCTTACGGAATGTAGTAGTGGATTTGTGGTTCAAAATGTTTGTTGTGAAGGTTTTCCATCAAGTCCAAGTTGATACATATGATATTGACAATGAGAAGTCCCTTATTGATGCATATACTAAGATATCTATGGAGATGGCACATCTTCCTTTGATAGATGTTGTGAGATTGTGGTTGTATGATGCATGTCACCATGATGATAAATGGGTGTCATGAGCAAAGGTGGCTATTGTATGCATAAGACCTTGATTTTCCTTGGTTCCTGCTTGCATAAATGATAAGTTTGTGGAGTTTTCTTGGTCTAAGTTGGTATTGTATAAGCCAAGAGATCATACAAAATCTAATAAGAATTGAATAGATCATACAAAATCAGGGAAACTTTCAATACAATCCTTGGCATGTTGATCATGATCCAATAGCTCCATAAAATCTAGTTGAATTTGAATAAGAAATTCAAAATGTGTCTAGGGATTCTAGGGAGTGTTATCACATGATTTATACTTGTGCAACGCCCTCCACAAGATCCCACTCTTGTGTAGCAATTGGAAGAATTTACCACTGTCACCTAAGTAGAGACTTCCCTCGTTTTAGTGATGGAAAGAGGTCCACCAGAAAGGAGGCTTCCCCGGTGACCTCAAGGGATCAAATAGAAAGATTAACCAAGCCTACAACCCCCTATCTTGGTCACCTGATGGTTAGGTCTAGGTCTAGGAGAAATATGGAAGATAACGAGGTAATTGTTGTACCTGTATGAGACAATAAACAATTTGCAGCATAATATAGACAATCACCAAGCTATGAAGTGAAATAATGACCTTTTAGACACTAGACAATCAATAAATGCTATGGTTGTTACAAATTACAACAGTAAACTAGTTGTCTAACAACAATTAGTATATTGCAACAACAACAAATAAAAGTACTCAAAAATATCACAATTCACCATGAAAATTAAGCCTTCAACAAGCATAACATTATCCAATTGCTAGAAGAGCTTTTTGAGTAGTTTAAGTCACTTATCAAGACGTATATGCAACAAAATTAAAGTATTTTTCAGTGGCTGTAGCAAATTTTTGTAA
>ML800462.1:181929-195043 GCA_009831015.1 Picea engelmannii | reverse complement strand
CAACTAATGTTCAAACCCCCCAAAGGCATGTTTGGCCCTAGTGGGATGGCATGCCTACATAAGTGAGCCGATGTGGTTGGGGCCAACTACAAGTCCTAGGAGAATTTGTCAGAATAGACCCCCTTTCCTTCACAAATCAACTTGCCTGTATTGACTAAAAGAATATATAAAAAAAAGAAGTCGAAGAAGAAAGATCGAGATTGATCAGAATGTAATATCTCTTATTGAGTATCTTAATCATGTAACTTTCTTACTATTGAGTATCTCTTATTGATTAGAACTTGAAGGCAAAGTTAGTGCATGAGAATATAATTTCAATAAACTTGCACTATGTTCTAATCATAAATGATGTTCAATAATTTTGAATGGTGGTATACACGCATACAATTACCAAGCTAAAGTATGCAACAATGACCTCTCTAAACACTAGACAAATTAAATTTCACTTGGCTGTTGCAAATCACAACAGTAAACCAGTCTTATGACACCAATAAGTATTTCGCAACAGCAGCAAGATAAAGTGTTCAGAAATGTATCAATTTAGCATGAAAAGTAAGCATTCATCAAGCATAAAATTATCCAATTGCTAGAGATAATTTCTGAACAAGTTAAGCCACCTTTAGATGAGTGTATCGGCAAATAAATATAGTTTTAGATGGCTGTAGCAAACTTTTATAACAACCCTAAGAAATATTGCAAGTTCGCTAGGGTTAGAGTTAGTAAAGTTAGTAGAACACTTAGGAGATTTGGAAAAAAAGGGTTTTATCAATTACTTTCACCACAAGAGTTACTTCTAGATTAGTGCCCCTACCATTCTAGGGCTATGGAGTCTCAAATGCATCCAAGCTTGAAGGTTGATCTAATTGAAACCAAGAGGTAGAGTCTAAACCCTAAGGTGCAAGCACATTTGGGCCTTAGGCTTTAGACTTTGAGAAGAAGGGACGTCTAAGGTGCAAGCTCTTTTGGGCCCTAGATATTGTTTCTCCCTTCTTGTAGCTTCACTTAGGTCAAAGATCAATTGTCTAGTGCTAAAAGTCTAAAGTGTTAGCACTTTAGGGCTTTAGGGTTCTAACCCTAGCAATGACAATTTACAAATTTTGGACAAGTAAAGTTTGTGAGGAAGAAGCACTTATGTTCCTCTCTTAGGGTTTCAACAAACATGAATCCTTGCAACAAAATAGCGATTTCACCATTTACATCGACAATATACCATAGAATTCCAGAAAATTACTTACTTTATCCAATAAGACAAGAGCACAAAACCCTAATTGCAGTAATATCCATCCAAAATCAGCAAACCATCCACAAGAGACCTTTTCCAAGCATAGCGCATGAGAGATACCTTTTCCAAGCATAGCACATGAGAGATAAAGACCAAGAAGGCTGAAAAATAGCAAAAACACTAGAAGAGTTACCCCACAATGGTGGGGAATGATGATGGAATAATGAAAGATAGCTCCAGGTTTCTTATATGAGGCTAGCCTAGTGAATTTGTCCACAATAAGTGTCTATCAAAATAGAAATGGTGTTGACCCCTCGGTTATCCCTTTTCAAATGCTAAACTGCAAAAATACATCAATAATGGTCACACGTGTGACGTCAAGCCCTCTTGGGCAAGGAGGAAGCCTCAAAAGGCCACGTGGCATTAATCCGGAGTGAAGTGGGAGGCAAATGATGTATCTCCTCACCCATAGTCATGCCAACCATCACGAGTGCCCTAGGTGTCCACCAAACCCTAGCTCCATCAAACCCTAAAAGATGACATCTTCATCAAATGAGGGACAACGTCTAGGATCCAGGTGTTGTGTCCAGGCTGGAGGGAGCTGCATCCCTTCTTTGCAAGATATCTGGTTGTCTGCTACTGCAACATCCCTGATCCAGTGGATAAATAAGCTATGGTGTACTCTACCCAGTCTGTGGGCTTCCAACACATATGTGTTCCATCATGATTGAATTTGCTCAAACCAAGCTCATCCAACCATCGTTCATGGTTCTAAGGATGTGAGAGATGATGTCTGGGGGTGGTGAGTCACTAGATGACCCACTACTCTGCATCACACGTGCCAAGGTCTTGTAATAAAAGGCACAACGTCCTGGGTACAAGCCCAGGACGTCCCTCAAAGAACTATGTCAGGGCCATCCAAAACAAAGCAAAGTACAAGCCCAGGACGTCCCTCAAGGTTAGCCAAGGTTCACATGAAATATTAGTCCTTAAAACATGCAAAATAAGCTGCAACTTAAGATATAAGCCATGTAAACAATTCACCTCAGTATCCCCTTCAAGCATCACACCAACCCAGGACCTTATGTGAGTTGGCAAGTTTAAGTATGGGAGGGCCTTCATCCAACCCTATTAGGTGTGCTAACCTAGACAGGAAATAAAAGACCCAGGTAGAGGGATATGTCCCAAATGAAGTAGGAAAGAAAGAAACCCTTCAAGAGTAAGTGTGATAGTGATATGGTTTAAGGGCTTATTTCATGGCTTATGGTGTCACTGAATCCATTTTTATGAGTGCCTTTGTAGAGGGAGTGCTTGCTTGCTTGAGATACCCTTTCCGCAGTACTTTTTGTATTTCGAACCCCTTATTTTGTCTTTTGACACCTAGTTATCATTTGCAAGTTCCCTTTATAAGATTTCAAGCTTCATTCCTTCATTTTTTATTGGGCTATTGTCTGTTATAATTTGGTGTATTCATTCACATCTGAATAGGGGGGATTACCATTAGAGGGGGTAGAAATCACGCTGGCATTTGGTGCATTCATTCGCATCCGAATAGGGGGGATTACCATTAGAGGGGGTAGAAATCACGCTGGCTTGAGGCTTTTATGGTGGCCTTTATCATTTAGCAATAGCATATATTTATAGAGCAACTGAGGCTTTTATGGTGGCCTTTATCATTTAGCAATAGCATATATTTATAGAGCAACTGCATCAACCTCTAGGCCTTCAACCCCTTCTTCTCATGAGAGAATGGACCATGACCCATTACCGAAGTTTGGTACACTATGAGAGGCTCCAGGATGGAAAGTGGTAGGTATGGCAGGGAATGTAACGTTACCCTTGTGAGGCCCCCCCAGTAATACCCCTTTTCCCTGGGCGCTGACAACACGGGACTAGGGCATAGAAGCTGACCACCAAGGTGAAACAAGGCAACTAACACAATTTCCCAAGCCCAACAAATTAAGCACAACACTTTGCATGAAAGGACTAACATACCTCATGGTGACGATGGCTTACCATCTCCCATACACTGGGTTGCTTGGATGTGATGAGCCTTGGTTGACCTGTAGCTGTAAAGGTGCATGAGGGGGGTTGCCGAGCTGTCATCTGTGGATGTGTTGAATCTTGATCATCATCATGGTTGGGATCATGTTCTCCATTGCAGTCCATGAGACATGATCTCTTCTAGTTACCCCTAGGCATGGGGGGGGGGGTAACAAGAGGGATGGATATTTTTGCACCGAGATGTTTGTCATCCCTCTCAGTGGTTGATAGATCTAGGGTTACAATGGATCTATGCTAGTTTAGTACCATTGAAAGTCACTCTACACCTCATCATTTAGATAAAAGAGTTGTAAGTCGAAAAGCAATTCATAATGTCCAAGCCACATGCTTCCAAAACCATCTGCCTCTAGAGAGTTGCTCTTCAATGAATACTCAAAAAATTATTCCAAAAGCTTTGAGAGATCTCATTCCATGTTTGTATTGCAAACTTGCATTTCCAAATGATCGTTTAAATTATCTTCCAATTTCCCATGTCAGGGACAAGCAATGTTGCAAATATTGTCTTGAGGAATATATCGTTGAGGGTTCAGAATGAAACTTATCAGAAATATCGGGGAAAATATGGAAAAATATCGGTAAGAATAAACTTAGAAGTTAGAACTGAATAATTCTGAAAACATCGGTAAGAATAAACTTAGAACTGAATAATTCTGAAAATATCAGACAAAGTGGCAACTTGAAAAACTCGGGAGAAATCAGAATTATCAGGAGAAATTGAAGATATTTGCAACATTGACAAGTCCATCGGCTAGGCCTGTTTTGGCAAGTCTATGCTTACTGGTCAAACTTTGGTAAATAAACAACCAGCCACGAGCCTTGAATTTGAAAGAGCATAGCTAACTCAACTAGATATGATTCATCACAGCCAGCTTGTTTTTGCATCCTGAATCTTCCATCTTGAGTTAAGCTTACTGATCTTATTAATTTTCAGGCTAACCCAATTAGACATACCTTGAGTGTCAAAAGTTAGTGGCTTTACCGTTAGGCAATATCCCATTCCTACATACTAGCTCTTGTCTACTAATGGCTGCTTTAGCTATTTCTTCTGGACCAGTGACATTGACCGAATCTACACATATCGATTTGTATTGTGTACTAATCTCCTAGAGATATCCAATACAAGAGTAATAATCATCTTTACCTGCATCCCACGTATTATATCATTGTATCAGACCCTTTTTGTAAAACTATATTGGGATTTAGCCCAAAGGGCCATCAGAAATTTGAAATTACGAAATGTTGCTATTTCCAAGATCCCATTCCCCACAGGGAGATACTTGAAGCTCTGAGGTGGAAAAGCAGAAATTGACTGCCATGCTTTCTAGATTTTCTTCAGCAGCAATGAACCCTGAATTGGAAGCAGCATTGCAAATCACATCAGCTAGAGCAAACAACCTCTAATCCCATACTTGTCCTTTGCAATCATAAATCCGTGTTTAAACAAAATCGTTCAGGTTGCATTTGCCACTTAGTTCTCCAACAACCTATGTCGTTGCAAAACTACACCTTGTGGATGGATGTTAACCACCTTGATCTTGTTTTAAACTGCATATATTCCAAGCAACTGGAGGGAACATATTTTTTACCTCCAATGTTAGCTCAAATATAATATGCATTATCTTTTCAGACACTTGTGATTCACGGTATTTCAGTTCATTAGGGAACCAGCAATAATCATGTCCAGTTGCTAGAATACAAGACGAATGGTGTCCTTAGCTGCTAGTAAAATAGCTTTGTTGTGTTACTTTGATTCTTGTTTCTCGCCTTCCTTTCTTTCTACAACCTAGTTTAAATACCCTTCGCAGAAACATTTAATTCAAATGAAATTCCTAAATAGTGAATTTTTGAGCGATCAATAATTATTAATTACCTTCTAATTGGGATTGTTCCACTTGAAAACAGTGTCTAAATCACCCATATGACATTCAATTCTATGTCCACTTACTTTTGTACCAGAAGCAAAAGAAAAGACATCCAAGCATTCAATGATACCTTCTATTGATAGTCAGCTTTGGAGAAAAGGTTGAGTCATGCAAAATTATAGTTATCACTTCTTGCCAACCAGGGAGGTTGATTCTATTTATTTTCCCGTGGACTCTGGTAGCTTGGAAGAGATATACAGGAGCATCAACAACAATATCATAAGGGAGGGAAGCAAGGTCTAAAATATTTCTGAAGGTCTATTTAATTACCCTTGGACTTTGGTCACTTGTAAAGATGTACAGGTTCATTAACAACAATATTATAAAGGAGTTAAGCAAGCAGACAACCTTGTCTAAAAGATCTCTTAAGGTGAATCAGCTTTATAAGCTTTCCATTGGCTTTCACCTTAACTAAAGGAAAAAGGAGTTCTGATCGTTGCTAGGTACATAGGAGGAACATAGGACCACAACCTAACCAAGCATTATATGCCTAGAATAAAGTCCCATTCAGTCCTTTTATAACCTTGTCAAAATCAATTTTTAAGACCAAAGCTTTTGAACCAACTCCTTGGCCCATTTGATGGCTTCTCATGTTGAAATGAGGTCATCAAGGACAAATCTCATTTGCTTTGCTATAACAACTGTTCGCAGCAACTTAATCCATTCTCTTAGCCAAGATCTTGGCAAGAATCTTGTAAGCCACAGTGAGTTCATGGGTCTCCAATCTCTAATCATGTTTCTATTCAAGCTCCTGCGAGTCAGTCCAGTGACACGTTAATTTAGTTTGGTACAGGACAGATTCAGAAGCAATAGCTTCCTAACACATTCAGAAAAGGTCTAGGCTAATGGTTTTCCAATATGCTTGTAAAACTTGATGGAAGCTCATCTTTGCGTAGAGTTTTACCTTTTTCGTCACACAGACAATTGATTTGATCTCTTACATGTCAGAGGAATATATACTGTAGTAGCTTCCCACTTAGAAAAGTGGTAGAAACTGCCAGCAGCCAATCTTCCTTGGCAGAAACTGTTGACTAAAATAAGGGAGGGGAGGAAATCATTTTGAATGTAGGTGTGGAAAGACTCTCTAATCTCCCTGGAATCTATCATACAACTACAGTCACTAAGTTGTAAGAAATAAATTTTATCTGCTGCTTTCTTCCATTACAGTTTGTCAAAGATGAATTTCTAGGCTCATCCCCTTTCTCAGCCCAGCTTTGTCTGGTTCTTATTGTAGCACCTCTTGCCTGTCTTCCATTTTCTGCACAAACATGCTCAAGCACAGAAACCTCCTCCTGCAGAGAAACATTACAGAAGTTAGTGTCCAGAAGTCCTCTTTATTCACTTAGTTGTGCTCTAATGTCCAATTTTTCTGCCATCCTTTTCGCTTGGCCACTCATTTACCATAAATTCTTAGAGAGTGAATTGCTGTCTGGACTCTGAATGGTTGCTTCCCACTAAAGGATTGCATTCTCCCATTCAACAGGCCAAGGAACTAATTTCGTACCTGTTATCACAAAATCTAGCACTTGTGCAAAGCCTTCACAAGATGCTTGACTAATGTAACACTTGAAAGTAATTGCCAGTGTCACCTAAGCAAGTACTTCCCTCCTTTTAGTGAAGGATGGAGATCCAACACAAGGGAGGCTTTCCTAGCAACCTCAAGGGATCCTATAGCAAGCTAAGGGGCAAGTCTATGGCCCCCTATATTGGTTGCTTGATTAGCTAGGGTTGAGTTAAGAACAAGGTCAAAGTGAAGAAAGACAAGGTAATGAATATGTAAGGTGTTATTGAGATGATTAAGGATGCTATTCAAGCTAATAAAATGAATTAAATGCCCCGAAACACTAGCTATCAAGAGAATATGAAAACTGAAATAAACTTGCAAAGAAAGACTAGATATTTGAGCATGTAACAAGTTTATAACAGCAGCAATTTACCAGCTCTAAAATCAGCAATAAAGTGAATGAAGATATGCCAAATAACAATGAAAAGACTTGTAAACCATTCACCAATGATTGCATGAAATAAAGAGCATGAAACTATGTTAGTTGAGTGCAATATAACAAGCCCTAATGGTTGAAAATGCAATTATTGCAGCAATGACTATGTTAGAGATGATTCTAAACAATTAATGCTAATGCAAAACGTTAGGCTATAAATCCCAATGTTACCAACATTGCGATATCATCGTCATTTTGAGGGTCAGTGATATTATCGCCTGGAAATATCGCGTTAAGATTTTTTCGAAAATAGCGTGATAATATCACGAGTTGATGGGAAATGTCGTCGGGCCGCGGACAATCATGAATTAAAAGCCGATTTTTTGGGTTTTAAAGTGTCATTTTGCAAACACAGTGTGGGGTTTGGAGAGCAAAGGAGCAAGAGGCGAGCAAGAGCTGAAAACTTAGTTCTTTTTCTCATTTTGCAAACAAAAGAGGCTAGTAATCTACTACTTAATGGTAATGTTAAACTTTCTCCTTTATCTTTCATTTTCATCCTTTTACTTAAATTTTCAACATTACCATTAGTTGTTTCAGGATGTTTGAGAGTGGTTCCAACCTCATTGGACTTCATATGGAGAGAGTAGAATTTTAGGTCCCATTCAAAATTCAATAGACTTAATGGTTTTCAGGATTTCAAGATTGGCCGTATTGCAACATTTCCACTAGATTCTATCATGTATGAGGGTATGGAACTGACATATAGTCAAGAGCACCAAGCCCTCTATGTACCTCGATGTTGGTGGCATTGATTGTTGAACTCTTTTGTCATGACCCTAGTAAAAATGTACCCCACTCAAGTAAAATCACTTATTAGGCATGTTAAGCTCTTTCTATCTTATTTTAATGCTTAGAGGGTGACACTGATGATGAGGATCCTGAGGATCCTAATATAGGCAATGATTTTGATGATATGTAGTTATTTGTTGTAACCTGATTTTTTTTGGACTCTAGAGGCCATTTCCAGCCTCTTTGTTGATGTATTTTGGTTCAGAGATGGATTGCAGTCAGTGCTATTTTGGTTATATGCACCCTTGCTCAAGTAAAATCACTTATAAGTTATGAGGCATGTTAAGATTTTTTTATCATATTTTAATGCTTAGAGGGTGACACTGATGATGAGGATCCCAAGGATCCTAATATAGGAAATGATTTTGATGATATGTAGTTATTTGTTGTAGCATGATTTTTTTTGGACTCTAGAGGCCATTTATAGCCTCTTTGTTGATGTATTTTGGTTCAGAGATGGATTGCACTCAGTGCTATTTTGATTATATGCACCCTTACTTGCTATTTACATGAGAAACTTTGCATATTTGTGTATAATGGTTTGGATTCATATGGATGCACATGAATATATCTTTACGGACCCCGACAGAGCGAGTTGTACTTGGCAGTAGCACCAATAGAGGACACCAGAGTCTAGCTCCTGCTTCTTCTACAGGACATCAGAGTCCAATGCTTGCCCAGGTCCTTCTTCCTCTAAAGGAAATCCATTTCTAGAGCCATCACCTTTGCCCGTAAAAGGGGTAGAGGGAATCATTAGTTTATTTATCTGATTTCATTGTGGATGACTCATGATGATGAGATACATTTATTATATTTTTTGATGATATTTTGAGGCTTTAGAGTCGGGACATGATTTAATGTTGATTTGTGATGTATTCGAGTTTACTAGACATCTTATACATCTTATATATCAATTCTCTTTTCATATTTAAGTGGAAATGCATTTATTTGATGTTGTTAATGCTTTAGATATTTAAAAAATTGAAAAAAATTAATATTTTTGTATTTTTTTCATTCTTATGACATTTTCCGATATTTTCCCATATGTGGTTGATATTTTCGTTTTCGGACCCTTGATGATATTTTTGCCGACACGATGTTGGTAACACTAATAAATGAATGTTAAAGAATGAAGATGCAAATGCAAATCCTAAGGCTAACACAAGTCGTTGGAAGAGAGAGAAAGCTAAACAATGGTTTATATCACTTGCAAATGAAAAGGACTAGTGTCGTCGTGAATTCTTGGGCATATGGAGTCAATGCAACACCTTTAATGGAGGCTAAAGGCAAGAAAAGACTTGAAGATTTAAACCCTAGGATTATCCATTCATAAGCCTAGGTCAAACCTTCTAGGAAAGAAACCCTTGAGTTAATCCTCTCATAAACGCTAGGCGTCGTCCCACTTCTCTAGCGTCTAGCAATGATATCAAGTGGAACTAGGTCAAACCCTAGAGTTTATCCTCTCATAAATCCTAGACTTCAACCTCAAGGACAAGGTTAGGGGGGTATGCAATTATAATCCCTAACTTGACCTCTTTATGCTTCAACAAAATTAAGATGGTCAAAACAAGAGAAGGGGATACACAATCTTAATCCTTCCTTAGGGTTTGTACAAAATTATTAAAGGAGACAAAGATAACATGCAACTATTACCAATCTAATAGAGCATTCACCAAAATACACCAAGAAAAAACATTTAAACTTTGAAAGAACACTTACTAGCCAAGTCTCTATGCATGAGGAAACCTTAGTTTCATGAAAATCCACCAAAACAAGAGAAAGCATCCACAATATCACTCCAAAAGTGTGCATAAGAGCTCCATGATGTGAAAATAAGATAAGAAGACATATAGTAATGATTCTCCACAAGTGTGAGTTATGATTTTTCGAGGGAAAGCTAGCCTTCTTATATGAGGTGACCCTAGCGCAACAACCCTGAAAAAGCCCCTAAAACATAAAGTATCCATGATATAGGTTTTATAGGTCATGGATGGCCCCCAAAGTAGCTTTAAGCAATGATAAAACGTGTTGATACACCAAAAGATCCCCTCAAGAATGACATGTGTGAGTGTAGGATGCCATAATGAGGTTGATGTCATGCTCTAGAAGGGGGTGCAAGGGCCTCCAAAGGCCATGTCTCATCATCAAAAGGTACAAAGCATGGTGAAAAGTCACACCTCCTCATCAAAGGTCACATCTCATCATCAAAGGACCCCAACTCATCATCAAAACAGATGCTCTAATGGTAGGTCAACCCCACCATCCTCAAATCATCATAGCGCATGATGTCATCATCAACATGCTCAACGTCCAGAGTGAAGAAGGCCAATGTCCAAGGTGAAGGAGGGTCCATCATATCTCCAAAGGGTGCCTAATCATCTCCAAGTGCAACTTGTTGAAATAATGTAACTGCAAAGTGTATTCTAATTATTATTGTTGTATTATTCATTAGATCAATCCCCTATTGCGGATTGATCATGTCGGCTATTGTAAAAGACCAAACCCCCTTTTGCGGATTGGTCAAAACATAATTGTAATAGGCAGAATAAGAAGTCGGCCCCAGAATATATTAAAGGTGGTTATAACCACCTAGATTGAGAAGTCGGCCCTGCCAGTGAAAAGACACCTCCACACGTGCCAGAGTTGTATAAATGAGGAGGCTAGCGCCTCATTTAGACACTCTCACTTGTTCATTTGAGGAGCAAGTTTCGGAGCTGCAGAGAGAGAGAGAGAGAGAGAGAGAGAGAGAGAGAGAGAGAGAGGCGCATTCTTGGGAGAGGACTTTTTGTATTTGTTTGAGTTATCCCTTGGCATTGCATTGGCTATCTATAATAAGGAAGTTTTGCTGGGTTTTCTCCCCCATGAGGGTTTCCCAGGATAAATGATGTGTCTCTTGTGATTGTGTATTTCCCAGTGATCCTATCTTATGCTATTGTTATCTAGTGAGTTGCAAAGAACTCTAATAATAACTTAAACCTTAACATGGAATCAGAGCTAAGCTGAAGAGAGCATCTTTCACAAGAGAAGGGGAAAAACGTCATTGTTACCGTACATGCAAATTAGGGCTTTTCATTGAAGAAGTATTTCAGCCCCAAAACCATCTAGAAAAGTGCGCCCTTCCTCAAGGATCACTTTGGCATCCTCGGTGCAACTTTTCAGTGGCTAGATCTCCCGGAAAGTGAAACCCTAGTTTTCACAAATTACCAGAAAACCAGAGTACCAGAAGTACCAGAAAACCAGAAGCACCAGTCCAGAAATCCGCTGGTCAAGTTTGAAGGGGTAAAAGTTAGATTTTCAGAAATCTGACTGCACCAGCTTACTCGTCTTAGCTCAGCGCATCTATCGCCTGGATCGGAATTTCAAAATTCGAAGTTTGAAAAATTAGGGTTTCCTCATAAAACCCTAAGTTGCAGTTGCAGTCTCAAACCCAGTTGCAGTATCAGTTGCAGTTGCAGCCATAGTACTAATTGCAGTCACCCTTGAAGTTCTTAAGAGTTGGTGATCATTACTGCTGCTACCAGATCGTGCCTCTACCTGCAAATGCCGTCAGAGGTATGTACTCACACATGTTTAAACGATTAAGCTTTAAAGGGTATTTGCAGGAGAAGGGATCTCTTGCCATAGATCCAGAAGGATCTTAAGATCCAACACATTCAAAGGAATGATGCAACCCAGGTGTGATTATTCTGATATGCATCGATTTGTTATGACATTATTTTGATCAGTGTTGCATGTTGTAGCTATGACCATCATTCTAACCTTTGGTCAAAATCTGAGTCAAGGTATTAGATGGATTAAAAGTTGAGATCATAGAGTTTATCCTCTAACCCAACCTTCTGTCAAGATAGCATATTGTCTTAGTACAGAAGACAGGTTGAAGAAAGCACTCGTCATCTTGAGTGAAGGAGACTTGGAAGAAAAGCAAGCACACTCATTCTTGAGGACAAGGCTCCATGTTTGATTAATCAAGTTGATAAGATTCAAAGGTACACATGACAAATTGATGACTACCCCTTTACAAGTAACCACTATAGTTGAGATAGCAATCTTTGTAAAGTATTATACTTGATAGCATGTGAGCATATAGAAGTAAATACCTAATGTAATCATTTGCCTGATACAACTAACACCTTCTTTAGGAGAAACCTCATGTGTTAGTTCCAGGTTGCCATGGAGGAATGTTAGATCACAACACTATAAGAGTGTTGACCTCATTTCGTAGTGTATCTCTTACTTTTGATCGTTGCTTCAGACAAGCCACGAGTGATAACTCTAAAGGAGCCACTGTGATGATTATTTGTGCTATTGCTTTATCTATTATTATCAAAAGGATATTATTCTTGCTTGTTGTTTTGTTGACCTTGTTTTAGGTCATAGGTGATAACCCTGAGAAAAGCTATAGTGAAGGTTGCAGAAGGCAACATATGAGACATGAAGCAGACTATGTACATGACCATATACACTCATGCACCAAAGAAGATGAAGAAGAAGCTATCTCTTGAGATTTAGAGTATCTCATATGAAGATTGATTGAAAGAAGCAGAAGGATCCAAAGATGACCAAAAATTAGAACGGGAAGCAGACCTCATTTGAACCCTGACTCAATCTTTCATATTTAGACTTGGTATGCAACACCAAGTATATCCTGTAAGAGATCAGCAGGGATGTGACCTTTGATGAAGATGCAACGCTCAAGAGACCTAAGCCATTCTCCAGCTATATGGCTTTGATGTGTGATCTCCTAGAAAAGGAGCCTACCTGCTTTGAAGAAGCCATTCAGAAGAAAGAATGGGCAGATGCCATGACAGAAGAATACCAATCCAGAATAAAGAATGATGTATGGGAAATAGTTCCCAGACCGAAGAGCAGGGACGTGGTATCTTCCAAATGGCTTTTCAAAATAAAATATGCTGCTGATGGAAGTATTAAGAAGTATAAAGCAAGATTTGTCGCTCGTGGCTTTTCTCAAAAGGAAGGCATTGACTATGAAGAGACATTCGCTCCTGTAGCTAGATACACTTCGATCAGAACCATCATAGCCCTTGCAGCTAAGATGAAGTGGAAGTTACACCAGATGGATGTAAAGACAACTTTCCTAAATGTTGTCATTGAAGAAG